>JAUELF010019831.1:0-17745 GCA_031471495.1 Clinocardium nuttallii
ATGTCATTACCTTTATGAAAAGTGAGAACACGTGTCACACCGAGTGAATGTACATCATGCCCAGCTGGTTATTTGGTGTTTGATTTACGATCGGATCCCCTTTTTTAATGACCCATTTTAAGAGTAGATATTGAAATAGACATTATAATAAATTTGCGGTAATTTTATGACATGTTTATTAGATTTACAGGACTCGCAAAATAATGTGACATGTACAACAATGTTTGATATAGGTTAGAAGTGAATTGTTGTCAATATTTGGATTAATATTGAGCTAATATCGTTCGTTCGTTTTGTACACAGATTGTGGCCGCGACCGTCGAGTTGGAGATGGTGTTACACCTGCGTACAGTGAAGACTTATGTGAGTCTGTGATAGGCTTAGTGTCATCAGCGTCTTCACTGTCCGCTTGCAGGTAGAATAAACCCGGATGTAAATTATGAC
Organism: Clinocardium nuttallii; assembly: GCA_031471495.1. Lineage (NCBI taxonomy): Eukaryota > Metazoa > Mollusca > Bivalvia > Cardiida > Cardiidae > Clinocardium > Clinocardium nuttallii. The sequence goes on from JAUELF010019831.1 coordinate 445, forward strand.
AACAAAATATACATGTAGTCCGTTGATGTTAATACCACGCACCTTTGTTGTGATCCCGTTAGGGGGAATTAAACTAGACCCATTATGGCTTGTCGTGGCTCGTAAATATTACGTAATGATATAAACTGCTGACAACGCATCCAGTCTGTTGTGTAGTAATTTTAGATTTCCTTCGTTATAATTTACAGTACTTTATAAAAACGATGCCGATTCAGATCTGTTCTTTTCTAGACTATGTACCATGGACCTATAGTCATTTTAGAAACGGCTAGTTTGATAATGTTATCTCTTTTCAGCATTTATATGCATTCTGAAGCCGCTGCAGCAGACAATTTTTGTAAAGATTCTGACAAAAGGAGAAATTGCTCACAATGAACAATTTCCCCGCTTGCATCAATGATGTCCACTTCATTTAATAAGTGATATTTCGTTTACCGATGGTGTCAATATGTTTTAATGTGGGAAAGGATTAAAGTTAAAAAAGAATCTACTTCAGTCTTCTTGCTGTCCTTTTTGCTTGCGATTTGTCTATGTATATGCATAAGGCACAGTCTAAGGATAGTTAGTGGTAAGAATCATGGTCATTCAATTGGAGTGATTTATGCTCGCTTGCTTGCTTGAATTATTGATTGATTGATGAATAATGACGGTTTCAACAACATTTAACATTACGTTGGCCGTCTCGCCAGTACTTAACACAACATTCTGGACAACTTATTGGTTATTTCATCAAAATTATCACTTCTGAGACTGACGATGGACATTATGCATTTTGACGATCGAATACACAGTTTGGCACTTTCTTCATTCGACTATGTTTATTCCCTGCTTCACTATATATCTATCGTTTTTATTTTCGTCTGTTTCTGTTCATTTGTCTAGCACCAGTCATAGCCAGGCATATTCAAAAATAACCAAACCAGACTAGGTTATCATGCACGTTTATGGGGGCCCATATATAAATACAGCGACCACATATCAGCGTTCAAGTACTATGGGAACAATTTTAGTCTAGCAATCTTATTGAGCGTCTGTTAACATGAATTTCATCGTGGTTAGTTGGGATCATTTATCAATCAATTAAACGCTCTCATAATACAAACGACTTGAGGCGCTTCTGTAGCAAACGACTTTTACAAACAATATCTTGTAAACAGGAATTAAATACCCTATACGAAAAAATATCCCCCTTCTTGTCAAAATGGTTTCAATTTTGTATAACAAGCATATTTCAAGCAAACTTCATTTTTTTGTTCAGATGCATTTTTCTTATACATTTCAATACAGACTACTGTACAATTATCTTAGCTTAGAAACATTTGATATTTTCATTTCCATTTTGACGAAGATGCAGTAGACGAATTTGTGATATCAGGAGAAAAGGTCTGTATATCAATGAATGTGTTCATTCGTACCAAAAGGGATTGGGATTTCCCTAAACTAAAAATAAAAAGGGTCGGTAACTATCGAGGACGAAATACGTTAATGTTTATAGCATCTCAGTAATGTAGCATGGCGCCTTGCGGGTCATTTATTTGTTGGCCCTGAACATTTAACCTCATCTGATTGTTTATAAGACCTCTGTTTTCAAACCATATGCGAATACCTTAAACACTGCATGAGCTGTTCAACAAAACATTTCAGCAAAAGGAGCATTTAGTAGTTTTGGATATTCACTTCTTATCCCATAATAACATGCCGTCTCAGCGGGATATAGGTATAAAGTAATGATTCCTGAAACAGAAAATACACAGGAGGAGAATAGTATATATCCGGGTTAGCCTGCGCCGCATGCTTAGGCTGATCCGGGTCGATACTTTACGCAGTCAACAATGTTGGTTTTCTTGCGGGACGACTCATTTCTTCCTGATATGTCACTGTTCTGATAATGTCTTGAAATTAAATAGTAAATTAGACCTTGATTGAAGTTATTTTTGATGTTTTATAAATATATTTAAAAAAACCAAAAACAAATCGATGGCTTTACGGAAAAAGAGATGTAGCTGCATCTGTAACAAGATTAAGTTAAAACAGTTTTGCAGGAAGACCACGCAATAGTCACTTTATATAGACAAAAAGTGTGTTGACAAAATATAAATAATGAAGGGTATTAAGATTGAGAAACACGATAAACAAATAGTGAAAGTACGGGGATAGAAAGACAGCAATTAGAGACAAACAGAAAGGAGCGAATCACGGATGCATAGATCAAAATCACTGATATAACTCAACCCGCTATTAACGCCGTATCCCTTCACATGGACACTAACCAAATGTTTCCTATATAAAAATCACCTATTCAAATTGCAACGTATGTAGGAAATGAATGAACGGAATGGTTGTAAGATGTCGAAATAGGTTAGAGCTGCGTCATTAAAGTGTCCACGTCCCAAGATTCTCCGAAGATATCCCATTTTTTTACGACCTCTTTCGATTGTTTAACCCTACCCCATATGCAGACGCATTTAACGCAATAGCAGCAGACGAATTTTAAAAACATAGTGGCCAAATGTGAAATTGCTCATGATGAGCAATTTCTCCTTTGGTCACAATGTGTTCAACTTTATTTCACAATTAAGCTATCTTTTATGGTGATTTTTCAGGTGTGTGTCACTATGCTTTGAAATTCGTCTGCTGCAGATTTGTTATATGTTGGAAAGGGTTAAACAATACTTCAAAGGGTATTAGTCGGATCCTATCTTAGTCCACAAGTCATGAGTACTTTTGAAACGTACCGAAATATACCCCTTTCATTGTCCTCGTGAAATATTAATTGTACAATTTGAAAGTAACCAAATAAAACTTGACAGTGTTGATACATGTTTGCCCTAGGAATTAACTATCAGTTGATGTCTATTTCAATACAGTGACGTGGTTTTATTTTACTATCTACTTTGGCCATTTACAATTAATTTGTAGATTTGGTTTTCGATTCTTGAATTTGATACCTTAATTCATTCTTTTTACAAAATAATTGCCATTGGATACGTTGCTAAAGTTAAGAGAGAGTCAGTCACTGATCGGCAGACTGTTTAAGGCGTTCGAAAATTCATAAGAATTTTATGCTGCTATAACTGAGTATAAACAGATTCTATTAGTTTTCAAGAAAAGCTTTTTTAATTCGATTTGTTGTGATAACTTTTGAATGAAAAGACTATATACGAGTTGAAACTATAAATGATGTGCTTTTTTTTGCGACCAGATTTGATCCAGATTAACATGTGCATCCCTGCAGTTTAATCAGGCTCTGCACTTTTCGCAAACAAGTCATTCACGGTTTCGAGAATTTCTGAAAAAATAAAATGTTTATTTGTCTATTTTGATACGCTAAGATGGATCTGCATGCAGCTAATCTGTTTTACCTATGTTATAATAACGCTAAGCTTAGCTTTCACAGAATTCCACTCAAATGTATTCAAAAGCAAAAGAAAGAAGGCTAAGGTTATCATATAACAAAAAAACACCTTTGCTACAGAGGAGATATAACCCGGTTACTGAAAAAGTACAGTATTAAACAATTCCGTATGTCTGCATTACCTATTAGTATAAAGCCAACAAAGGCACCGTATTAAAGTCGTAAGAAAGCTTTCTTCCACATGTAATACAACATGGTTTACAGGTAATTTAGTTTATGATCTGTAATTTGTTTAATAAAACAAACTTAATACAAATGTACTACCATGCACAAATGAGCCGTCTCGCGAAGAAAACAACATTGTGGACTCTGCGTGAAGTATCGACCCGGACCAGCCTACACATGCCGCGCAGGCTTATCAAGACAGACACTTTTCGCCTACTGGGGACTTTCTGTTTCAGGTATCATTACGCTATACCTATATCTATATCCCCCTGATACGGAATGTATCGACCCGGATCAGTCTGCGCAGGCTGATCTTGGTTGATACGTTACGCAGAGGCCATAATTCTGATTTTCTTGCATGTTTTTATGTAAGTAACAATGCAAAAAAGTACACACACGTTACACAACCTGCATCAAATCGCAATTATTGTGCGAGATCTATAAAAGCATTATATGATATTAAGTTATATTACCAAGCGCCCCGTGCGATATGGTTATAGTGATATATAATGGCGTCGAAACTTCTACGAGCTGTTCTCCACAAAAGTCAACTCGCTGTAAGGGGATTAGAGACTTCAGAATGTTGATCTACGCTATAAAAACCCAGACGAACGTCAAGTAAAAACGGATCTTATCAAAAACACGAACAGTGAATGGCCGGGTAAGTATTCAAAATAAAAATTGTAAAATTCCTGATACAATATCTCCTATCCGAGCCGTGTTTCGAGCGATTGATTGATTGATTGAGTGTTAGGTGCTTTTGTGCGACTTTCAACAATTATTTAGTTATATCGCGACGTTTCGTGGGTAAGTTACCAGAAATCCTTGTCCATCTATCCTGGTACAGGCCAATTAGTTGTAATGCTTACCCCGCAAACCCTGTCAGAGCGAAAAAGGAGGACAGTCATTACTACCGTGTTTAAAGTATTGGCTATGACCCTTTTGTACTAATGCGAGTTCTGAGTTCTGGTCGGGGATCGAACGCACGACCTCTCTCAACCGAGGCGCACGCTCCACCACTACACCACCGAGTTGGGAGTCTTGTTGCATCTGCGTACAGTGAAGACTCAGACGAGCATGTGCAGACGCACAGCCTCTCAATAGTCTAAACTGTCTGCTTGCATATAGGCGTATCTTTTGTCAACAAGCTATATACGTAACCCTTCCAGTTCCAGTATAACAAGTGTACGCGTACTGGAGACACCGATTTCTAACTAGGCGTACAGAAAAGACCTATTACAGGAGAGACCGATTTCTAACTAGGCGTACAGAAGACACCTATTACAGGAGACACCGATTTCTAACTAGGCGTACAGAAGACACCTATTACAGGAGACATCGATTTCTTTGCATGCGGCTTGAAAAGTCTGTTATATTGAATGTGTCTGCAATGTGTAGCACTATTCATGTTTATCATAAAACATGATACAGATGATAATAAGGCAAACATTTACCCTTTACCTGCTTCATGTGGCTTAAAGCAACCGTTAGATATGTCGTAATGAACGACTTTGAATTACATAATTCGCTACCGATGTATAAATATGTTTAAATAGGATAAACCTGTTTATGTTAAAACAATATTAAAACAATTGATGGATGAGTCCACTTACTGGAATTCAGCAGGATAAGGGTAAGACAAATGCTTTAGCAATATAATTTACCAATGGGCTGTATAATTATCCTGCTATATACGACTTATAGCCCTTCCCCACATACAACAAATCTGCAGCAGACGACGTTGAAAACGAGTATCCAAAATCATTGAAAATATCTGGACATACATATGGAAGTATAAACATATTGAATAGTGTTACAACCATTATGACAAAAGGAAAACATACTTATCATGAACAATTTCTTCGTTCGACACACTATGTTCATATATCGTCTCCTGCAGACGCGTCAGAACGAGCCTGTAGCTCGAAAAGGTTTAGCGACATGAAATTGGTATATTGTGCAGGTACAGAGACACGCGCTCGATGGGACATTTTCGTGTGATTGGGTTGGAATATTTACTTTCTAAATAGGCAGCTTGTCTTAAATCTGATTGTACAACAAAGATTTACTCCGTGTAAACCCCGGGTCAATCTTGAGTAAACAAATTAACATATTTTCAAGAGATTTGAGGAATGGCTGTGAACTGTGATATAGCGATTCGTATCTTAGTATTAAACGTCGTGGGGACTTTGATACACTTGTTTACTATCCCTGTCTAATAAAGAAATATATGGGCAAACATATTGACAATCTTCTTGAATGAAAGAATCATTATTGAAATGAGTTTAAAACATTGTGATAAAAGGGGAGATTGCTCATTATCATATCAATTTCTTCTTTTGTCACAATTAATGTATTCAAAAGTCATCTGCTGCAGATGTGTGAGAATGCGGCAGCAGTTTGGAAAGTGCTCAGCCGATATATAAAGTGTATGCATATTTCACAGCACTTCGTAATACCCGATATATAAAGTGTATGCATATTTCACAGCACTTCGTAATACCCGATATATAAAGTGTGCATATTTCACAGCACTTCGTAATACCCGATATATAAAGTGTATGCATATTTCACAGCACTTCGTAATACACGTACATTTCGTTCAATTTAAATGACCTCGAGATAGCGAAGGTTATACACAAACATCATTTATAAATGTCATTTCCTTAATTATTTCATTCTTTTTAAAGGTGTTAATTGTGAAAATGAATCCAACTGATAATGTCCTATAAATAAAACTGCTACTACACTGTTTAAACAACAAAACCAGATCCGATTCCATGAAATGATTCGAGATAAACGCTATACACGAGTCAATGCATTCTCGGGTTAACGCAAGTTCACATACAGTAAACACAGCACTTTTTGACGGCTTACGTGTGACCAATGTCAGCCTTATGACACCATACAACATATGCTAAATAGCATACAGTACAATTCATTATCTACGTAGGTGCCAGTGCATTAGAAAATGTACACGTTGGCATGTCTAAACAGAGCTCTAGATAAGGGGCGCTTTACATGTTCTAAAATCTTTTTTTACCTCAAAAACCTTTGTTGTGGATACTCAAAAGCAGCAATTGTTTGGAGTACCAACAACAAGACCAAGTGTACATATTTATCTTGGAAGCAAAGACCTGTTTACTCCTCCTTGTCCAGTCCTCTGTCTATATGGATAAAGGTTCAACTCAACGTGTTCATTTGCTCTACCTTATCACAACCTACACAGATGGACATGGGTGGGTGTTCAATTGACGAAGTTATTTCACTTTCAAAATCGAATATTCAGATCTTGTGTTATCACATAAACAGTATCATCTCTGGGAGCCGCGGAACCATTTCTGTTTCCTGAAGTAAATACGTCTACGTCCTTGAGCGATTTATTAGGCAGTGTATAATTCAACCTTCTTACACTTGATTTAAATATAACGCTATTTTGTAATTTACCCCCAAACGTGATGCACGCGCAAAATGCACCCACCCCTCTCAATATTGCATTAATACCGTCTTTTTTTCGCTTTAACACTTTACCAAACACAAGATTCCGAAGTGGACAACGATTAAGATATTCAACATTTAGATGACGTACGGACGGACGGACAGCTGACGGACTCTTATTAGATATTACGTATGCACAGACTCTCCTTAGTCTTCAATGTGTGCAATTTTAAACAAAACCTCATTTCTCCTTAAAACATCCTCGGTACCCAGAGTTTTCATACTAATATTAATATGAATAGCCTAAGTACCAAGGATACCTAATCACAGATCGTGTATAAAACATTCATACATAGGCATGATATTCTATTTTAAGATTACTGAACATATATTTAAGTTATTGTTGAGTGTGGTGTTTTTCCCTGTTGTCTAGTGTCCTTTATAGATAGAAAGGTAGATATTCTCTCAGTAACGTAAACTTAACCTACTTTCTAGTTGCATACATATAAGTAATATATTAATATTATTGCATATTGATATTAATTCTGCTCCTCAGATTCGATTCATATAAACGGAAATATATACGTATCATACACAAATGTCGCTTTTTATATTGCAATTATTTCATGTAATGCCATGGTACTCTGAAAGACAATATTTTTGCAACAAATTGGTTAAAGAACTAGCAGCAACTGCATCGTTGATACGTATAACATAAGAAAATAAATGTAGGACTTCTTATCCGACAATGTACAATGCACTGCAATACATTTTACAGTATAATATGAGCCGTCACGCGAGAAAACCAACATTGTGGAGTCTGCGTAAAGAATCGACCCGGATCAGCTTAAGAATGCCGCTTAGGCTTTCCCGGACAGACACTTTTTCGCCTCCAGTGGATTTTCTGTTTCAGGAATCATAACTGAATACCTCTATCCCCCCCTGAGACGGAATGTCTCGCGGAACTTCTCATATTACTACTACTTACGATGAAGATGCAGCAGAACCTTGAACATCCCTATCAATTAAAGTATAATTATTACATAGAGTTAAACACAGTGCGACAAATGGAGAAATTGCTCATTTGTAACAAAGTCTTCTAAATTCGTTTGCAACAGATGCGTCAACATGAGACTGCGTGTGGGAAAGGATTAAAGGCTGAAGGGTGAATTTTAACCAGAAGCCGCCGTCCTTCATATAAGTTGACTTTTATGAGTACAATATTAACGTCTCAATGCGGAAATATCTTGAGAAAAACGCCAATTGTCTCCGTGCATACCGTCATGCTATATCGGAGTCTTTTAGTATATGTGGACGGAGCTGAACCGGGAAATACGCTCTGAAGGATTCAACCAAATTATGAAAATGGAGGGGTAATCAAGTAGTGAACACACTGGACTATTAATGCAGAGTTCTGGGTTTCAAACCCCGGTCCGGATTCTGGAAACTTAAGGATAGCTTTTAAGCGTCTCCCACTGAACTAGAGCTTTCTAGGAAAATTATCCTCCCGTGTATCTGTGCTATCGGAAAAAGCAAGGGTATCGCACACGGACTCCCTTGTATCTATCTATGTCTCTCTATAAAGTTGATACTGCACGGCGAGGGTAAATAAAAACAAATTAACGAACAACCCGATTTTATAATATGAAATAGGTGTGGCAATTTGCTTTGAAATTATAAATGTCGATGAAAATAAAATATCTGTAAGTTTGGAAGCATACTTGGATACAGATTGAAAAAAAATGGCGAAAGGAGAAAATAATTTCGCGTACAGTTACTCACAAGTCGTCCGATTTTCACTAATGGTCGTCAAATGATAGGTTTTTAATAATCCTTTCCTAATTGTTGACACATTTGCAGCAGACGACTTTTGAAAACATTGTGGCGATATTTTTTCAATAATTATATTTTCACCTTGTTGTATGTTTGACATGGTTAAGAACATGTCTAATTATAAAGACCTTTAGACCGATATGAATGCGTTAAAATGTACGACATTTGTAAAGGAAATACTGCAAAATACGTTGAACTTAAATGAAAAATATTTCGTGAATTCTATTATGTCAAAATAGTGTCAACAGTGCAATTATGCACATAGCGGACATAAACTTCTTATACGGAGAGGATTTAAATCGTCTAAGACTATGTTTAAAAACACATTGAAAGTAGTTCTTGTTTTATGTTCAGAAAGCAAAACAGCTAAACAAATTAACCCTTTCGCTGCCAAAGACAATCAAAGGCTTTTGCAAACAATGCAGATTTCAGGTGAGACAGCTCATAACGAGATGTCTCACCTGAAATCTTCATCGTTCACCTTTTAGACAATAACATTTACCGAATGTCCTGTTGCACGAAAATGGTGTGTTCCATTTTCAACATGGAAGATTGGACTATGTGAAATTCGGCACAGAAAGAGTTAAACTAAAGAGAAACCGTATATCAAGTAACCAGTGGAAGGTCGTGATTTAAAACACATTTATATAGATGATATGATTTCACTGGCCACTGATAAAATGCTTGACCATGACAAGTCCATTAACAAGCCTGAACACTGACCGCCGAGTGATTTATTACTGGGATATAATCTACTTTAACCTCCTCCCGTTCCAACATGCAAAAAGACGCATTTTTACTTATCTCTAGTCGCCGATTTTCTTTTAGAAAAACACCAACATTGTCGCAAAGGGAGTGTTTGCTCGTAATGAGTAGCGTCGTCTTTGCCACAGAGTTTCCAACACTTTCAATAATGCTAATGTCCTTTTCAATAGTTTTGTCTTGGTGTTTTCAAAGTGGTCTTCTACAGATGTGTTATATGCAGGAAAGTGTTAAATGAAATCAAACGATTAGAGACGGTTCCGACGGTATTCTAAGAAAGCACCAACAACCTATGCATTGCCTAATTCGACTCGTGTAGATAAGTAATGAGATGCATGTTTCCGTTGTTAACAAAAATAAAAAGCTAAAAATATATCCATAATAACGCATATTTGCGAGCTGACACGACGTGGATATTATAAGAGGCTTTTATATCCGACGTGGTTATTTTTAATACGAGATCATATCAAATTGTGATAGTAGGAATAGAACCTGCCAGTGGACATATTGTATTTTTCCGAAAATCAGACGTGAAATATATAGTATTTCGACATGATAATTACATTTATTTATAACCCTTGATTTGATTGTTTGAAAAAAATGATATAATATTTCGGTGGGAAAAGTGGGGAAAGGTTTAAAAGCACAGACACTCTAACAACATCATATTTGGATTAAAAAAAAGGAATTGTCATCGTAAAACAGAAAAAAATGATGATAAAAGTAATGTGAATAAGTATTTTATCATTTTGATCACATCGAAACACCTGGCTCTAATGGGCAGATACATAAATAAACACTAACCAACCCTTTCCCACTTACAGACGTATGTTCACTATGTTGACGCATGTGCAGAAGACAAATCTGGAAAACACTGTGTGGTACAATTAGAAAGTTAGACTTTTGACACAATGATTTTTACTCTATTCCGTAGTCTTATAAAGACGAGCCACATTTTTGCCCATATATATTTCAAAGTCGTCTCCTTGAGAGTAGCTGTATGTGGGAAAGGGTTATTACAGATATATTTAATGTCAACATTCCAATGAGATGTCTCCACTGAACCCCATTTGTCGATGAAAAACGATTTGTGACATTGCAATTTGATAACATTCTACATTTTCTTAATACACTTCATATTAATTGTATTATTTTGTATATGTGTTATGTTACTGGCAACAAACATATATTTATATGCCAATAAACCATTTTGAACTTCAACTTGAACTTGTTCAGGTTGCAACTGGCAGAATGACAGAATAGATTATGCAACATTGTTACCAAACTTACCATTTAGAATCCGCCAGGTTGCAAGCCAGCAAAACGAAATTTCTTTCCGCTTTTACTGCAAATTGCCACGCAGTAGAACAGACACCAAAACTATCGAAGTTTAATGCTCAGAATTTATGCTCAAGTATCTGATTGGTCAGAAGCAAATTATCTCTCCAAATTGACCAATATGAACTCTTTATTGGAGCATTGAGTTAATTTCTGAGCAAAGTTTATTGTTTTTCCTATATGTTTTATTTTAACAAATACCCTATTAAACTCAAGTTGATCCTTACATAAATCTCCTCGCCTAGAGGTGGTTATCATTTGCTTCATTGTGTACATGTCTTCTGATCCAGTGGCGTCAGAAATCGTCTTCATGTGGGAAAGTGTTACTTTAACTTGTAGTAACTGTTCGAAATGATAGAAAACAAATTACTACAAGCCCCGAAACACACCTGTATCTGAATCGTTAAGATTTTTTTTTGTACCGGATCTACGTAATTTCGCCGTACACATGTCAAGCGAACCTAAACATTATACGTAATGGATTTGATAGTATCTGTGATGGATTTCATTCAGTTAAACGGGCGGGAGTTTGCCCTCGAAGCCACATCACTCGAAAATAATACCTATTACATGTTAGATGTATTTGAACAAAGAGTTGAAGTGGGTAGTGTAACTGCATTCTGAATCATATTAGTAAGCAGACGGTAAAGCCACGCAAATGCGATGGGTAAAGTCTATCATGAGTCTGTACACCCGAACAGTCACGTGTCCAAGCCAATCTGGGTTGCTTATATTCGTTTAACCCTTTCCTACATACACTAAGTATACTAGAGACGGCTTGGAAAACAGCTGAACAAAAAGACTGTAACCTTATAATAAAGCGAGTATATTCATTGATTAGAGATGAAAATATTATGAGAATAGGAGAAATTGTTTTTCATGAGTATTTATTTATCCTTTTACCACACTTATTTACAAAGTCCTCCGTTGTAGATGTGTCAGAATGCGTCTGCACTCTGCATGTTGAAAGGGTTGAGAAAGAGGCGTGGTTTCCCAAGGATAACTCGGGTTACGTATGTCAGGTGAAATGTACAAGGAGATGAAATCAGTTTGAAACGCACTTGAACTGAATTACGCGTACGTGTTTATTTCGCTTAATTTCACTTGTTGCTTAACCTTGTTTATGTCATTCTTTCTGAGTACTCGTAAATCTGCGTGACTGAGCCGCGTCAGTGGAGTGGGGGTCGTATTGTATCGCCAATTGGCATCACAACAAATGGACATATTACCGTACAAACAAATGGGCTACGATTTTAGAGTTTTGTCAGACAAAATATTTAGGGTTATTACATACAGCTGACAAGAAGAACTTGTGGCCTGTGTGTGAATAGAGAACACTCGCCTGGTGTTGCTTTTGTTTTATTGGTATGTTGGTTTAAGCTGCTTTCAACAATAGTTCAGTTATATCAGGGCGTTTCCTTGGTAAGTTGCAAGTACATGTACTACTGGTCCCTCTATCCTTACCCCAGCGGTTCGGTCGTAATGGTAACTAACCCCACCACATGAACATCCTTTATTCGCCCGTGCATCAAGATCGTCCATCATCTGACGCGCGCTGTACATATTGAATAGATGTGAACAATATACAAAAAGCATGCCATATAGCAGCTGCAGGCTGAAGTTTGACGTTTTTTGTGGTCTTTATTGATCAGGGCCGCCGGTAGTTAGCACCTGTTCGCACACAAACCTTCGAGAAGTATTTCAGAAATATTCTAAACCCGTAAACGAGGCATATGGTGGTGTTAAATATGTCTGATTAGTGGATGGTAAAGCAAACCTTCTTTGACGGAATTGACAATATACTATATATCAACTCTTTGAATTACAGGCACGTACACCATGCATAGAATATTCTGGTACATGCTTTTTTCTCTCCATTTTTCGTTTAATTTCTCCTTAAAACTTAAAAAAACAAACACCGATGGATTATGTTTAAAGTTATCTACATGAATAAAATGGTAAAATATAACAAGTGCAAAGGAAATAAGGGGATACCGTGGGCATATGGGCCATCTTTCCCTTGTAGCCCCTTTTACAATAAATGTCACGCATGCCAATAATGCGAAACTAGAAGAAATACAAGATACGGTATTAACTCTTTTATCTGGTAAAGACGACATTTCACGCAATTGATGCATCTGCCTTTAGATACCATGATGTGAACGGAAAATTAGTTCAAAACGATGATTCAAGACAAATTTGACAATAATGTCATGCCAGGTTTAAGGCTAACTTTTCCAAGTAAGAATCTTAACAATAGTTCGAAGACTGAATTCAATATGGCAAAATGAATCAGAAAGAGGAATCTACCTTTGGACAATAAAATTTCACGGCCAGCAGGAATAATTGGGGCCATTTGGTAGAAGAATGCGTTCTATTTTTCTCCCAGTTAATTTGAATAGACGCAAAACCACATAAAACGCCAATTAAGTCTAATAGGCAGAAAAGGAGAGCGCATAAAGAAGAAGTAAAGCTACGTATGTGAATCATTGGTTCTAGTTGCTTGTGTTCAACCCTTACCCCTATACGACAAATCTGCAGCAGACGACTTTGAACATATTTTGTCAAAAAATAGAAAATCTCTAATAATTGAATGGATAACATATGACTAAAAATGGAAAACATTGTTGCAAAAGAAGAAAGTGCACGTTTTGTGCAATTTCTTCTTTTGTCGCTATGTTTTCAAAAAGCCGTCTGCTGTAGAGGCGTCAGAAAGCGTCTATATGAGGGAAACAATTAAAAGCCGTACTTTTTTGTCAGTTCGACCCTTGCGTGTTACTCTCGAAGTGTTCATATTTCCAAACAAGAACTGCATTGAAGTCGAAGAAACAGACTTCTCAATTTGCTTCATACATATATTGTCTTGGCTTCCAAGTCAGGGACAAACAAAAGTTTCTACATTGCCAAAGAGGTCATTAAATTCGAAGTCAATTATATAATTATTATGAATAAATTGCCATGAAGAAAAAAAAGCTGCTAAGTTTAAAAAAAAGTTGCCTGCTTAGTACAAATGATCACTTATACTGGTACGTCTAATTAACCCTTTCCCATATACAGCAAATATGCAGCAGACGACTTTGAAAACTGCTAAAATCTCTTTACATGAAAGAATAAACTGTATATAGAGTTGAAAACATTGTTACATCATGTTTTCAAAAGTCGTCTATGTTGGAAAGAGTATTTCAAAATGTTGATTATAGATGGGATCTTATCAAAAATATGAATTGAAGAAGTCAATTAAGACATTAGATATTCAAAGTTGTTAAACCATTTATCAACTGTTTGAAGGAAATTAATTGGGTTGAATGAACGTGAACAACATCCACACTCGACTTTTAAAAAACCATTAACTTATCACTCTATGTGAAACTTTAAACGTATGTATTCACGTGTTAATAAAGTAAATTAATTGAAACACATTAACATTTATCCACGACAATATGTTAAACTGCATTCGCAAACAATGTAGACCCAGACCAGCCTGCCCATTCGTATATATATAGGTAAAAACTACTTCATAAACATATAATAACTTTTCAAAAATAATTGTTGTTGCTATTTGCAAAATTTCAACGAGATATGAGTTGTCACGTGCATGCAACCTAATATCACAGAGCATGATGTTCCTGGTATTGGGTCATCACTTAACTAGCACACAAACAGGACAGACAGACAGATAGACGCATATATATAACAGTGGCACATACTAACATCAATGTGCTAGTTACACATAACAATAACACGTTACTGTCCTAGTTACTTATTACAATATTACAAGGCAGAACACAGGCAGACAGACAGACAGACAGACAGACACATACACGTAAAGGTGTCACTTCATCATTGTCTTAGTAACAGCCTAGACAAATGTTTAACCTTTTCCCTCATATAGACATTTTAAGACGCCTTTGCAGCAGACAGCTTTTTGAAAACATGGCGACAAAAGAAGAAATTGCTCAAGAGGAGCAATTTCTCCTTTTGTCACCATGTTTTCAACTCTAATCAATTATTGTTCTTTCAAGTCGTCTGCTGTATGTGTGTTGTATGTTGGAAAGGATTAAGCGTCAAACGTGTTGAATAAGTAACGTAAAGTTTACGCTATTGACGTAATTGCCCTAACGGGAGCGTGGTGTAAAACTCGTTAATTTGAGGTCATGTTTTTTGTCTGAAACATTCAAATGGACATCTTAAGATTTTCCCACATTATGCAAATCTGCAGCAGACGACTTTGAAAATATCTTCTCAAAAACATGAAAAATCTCTATAAATAAAGTATTATTACTGAAAAAAAAAAAAATAGAATTGTGGCTAAAGGAGAAAATGTTCGTTTAGAGCAATTTCTTCCTTTTTCGCCATGATTTCCAAAAGTCGTCTGCTCAGAGGCGGGAGAAAGCGACTATATGTGGGAAAAGGTTAAGTGGTGTTTTACATAACCTATCCAACAACAACGTCACGTAATTTAAATTGAAAGGGGGATTATTCTGTTTGTTACTTTTTTCAAAAACATTTATGGTTGGTTTTTGAAGAGCATCGCTCTAATCTGTTTTACAAGGTAATACATCAAATAAATAGAGTACTTTTTTGCAATAAATAAATAAATAATTTAAAAAGCATATATAATTACTGCACATTTCATGAATATACGTTTATACGTATCACAGTAAATGAAGTAAAAAAAACTTGGTCCAAAATAGCTTTCGTTGCACCGAAGACATTATATGATCCAGGTGCGAAAATCTACGTTTTGAATTACGACCAAATATACTCCCGCGTCGATTCGTATTTGAAAAACTATCTTAAATGCCTTCTTTTACAACTATATCTCACTCACTATGAATAAACCTTAACCCTTTCCCACATACGACAATTCTGCAGCAGACGACTTTGAACATATTGTGTCAAAACATAGAATATCTCTATAAGTGAATGGATAACTTAAAGTGGAAAACCTTGTGGCAAAAGGAGAAATTGCACGTTTTGTGTAATTTCTTCCTTTATCACTATGTTTTCAAAACTCCGTCTGCTGCAGCTTCGTCAGAAAGCGTCTATATGAGTGAAAGGGTTAACCCTTTTCCACATACATTCGCTTTCTGACGCAACTTTAGCAGATGACCTTCAAAAAAAGAAATCAACTCTATTTGATAATTAAACTTTAATTAAGGAGAGTGTTCATCGTCGTCTGCTTCTTATGTGTTGTTTGTTGAAAGGTTAAGCCAGAGACATATAAGCACATGTGTGTATATGTCTCTGGCTAAACTCATAATACCTTGTTTTGCCATACGGAGCCGAGTGCAATTCAATTGAATTCTGAGGAATCGACACTGTTTATCATGAACCTATTCACACATATTTAATTTGTATTTGCAAGAATACGGCAGATTTATAATTTATAAATGTTATTTACAAATCACCTCAATATAAACTATCAAAGAAAATGTACTTGAATAACAAAAAGGCTGTGACAGTTGTTAACCCTTTCCCATACCTCTTGCACGATTTCAAATGCGTCTGTTACAGATTTATGGTTTATGGGACAGGATTACGGTACGCCAGTATTCTCTCTTCAGAACGCCACAGCGCCATGTAATCCAACACGAGTCAAAGTTCTCTGGTAGAGGTGCGATAGACAACCAGATAGCGCCCGCGAAAAAACAATAACTCCTTGTAACCCGACACCCCCGGGGTCCTGGTTTACCCCAACCCACAGAGCCCCCAGCTTGTCAAGTTTGAAACCCGATGCTTTACGCTAAATTCGCTTTAAATTGAAAATGGACACCAGCAAAGAAAAGTTCAAAAGTTTTAAAGTTCAAAGACTACATTCTTTTGCTTTTAATTTGACAACCTTATTTAGATTCCGTTTTAAATGTCAACTATATTGAGAACACTTATGTGTTACACAACGTAATTTTTATACTTATAAATGCCAAACAGAAACAATTGCATTTAATTAAAATCAAAGTGCCAGTAACAAACAGTGATTAACTGAATTTTCGACCTAATTTAAGCACCAAAGAAACTTTTCACTGAACAAGGCAATGGAAAGGGAGGACGACAATGGGCTAAGATCGTGTAGAAAGATAATCTAGAGATTTGTTAATTGCATTTTCTCAACATTTTCACGGACAGAAACGCTCTTTGTCGACTCTGAAGCAAACGGCGTTTGGAACCATCGTGATAAATCATCAAATTGACCACAGTGAACATTTTATTTCTACTGTAGATTGTTGGAACCATCGTGATAAATCATCAAATTGACCACAGTGAACATTTTCTTTCTACTGTAGATTGTTGGAACCATCGTGATAAATCATCAAATTGACCACAGTGAATATTTTCGTTCTACTGTAGAT
>JAUELF010019942.1:0-17735 GCA_031471495.1 Clinocardium nuttallii
TCTGATGGATACAGTCACGTCTGTTCCTCAAGTTAGCGGACTTGTAAATGTTCTGATGGATACAGTCACGTCTGTTCGTTAATACACTTAAACAAGGATTTAAGTTATCCCAGTTCTAAGATAAACACCATACCGTATTTAACACGTTCCAACATAATAAAACTGCAGCAGACGACTTGAAAACATTATGGGAGAAATTGTTCATGATAAATAGAAACTTTAATATACATGTACGTCTAATAATAAGTTTGCATTTCAGCATTACTTCAAAATTTGATTATTTGATACTTTACTTTAAACATATGTTATTGCCCACAAAATATACATACAGAATTAACTTAAGATTTACAATTATTTATGTTATAGGCAAACGGGTCTGGCCACAAGTTATCACAACTACGATACGGCCATCCCCTTCCAGTTACGGCCATCCCCTTCCTCTTTAGTAAATTTTACGTTCAAAATTATTAAAAACTGTCGTACCAATACATCAGTTCTTAAGTTACAATTTTCTAAGAGAGTCTAAATAGCTTCAACACAGGTTTGTGGAATGAACAAGTAAGCTCTTAGAAACCGTGATAGGTTGACGTTAGGAGACATTTTAGACCCCATGTTACCATGTACCGGTTTAGCTTTAGACGTTTATTTTCACAGAGATGAAAGGTTAAAGACGGCTTTTTACAAACCCATAAAACACCCTATTCATGTAATATTATAAATTTATGCAAATTCGGTTATCATGTTTTTGGGATGTATAGAAATATGCTTTTTCATGTGAAGTCAAACGGGAATATTCTGAAAGACGTATGTGAAACTAACGGTGTTTTTAATCATCTGTTTTAACGGCACGATGAGCGAGAAGAAAGGCTGTAAATAAATACACGTATCTCACGGATGTTGGTAAGTTTCGCCAGTCCTCACAGAAGCCATGACATATGAGCCGTACCGTGAGAAAACCAACATTATGGCATCTGCGTAATGTATCGACCCAGATCAGCCTGCGTTGACCGTGCATACTGAGTCAGGTCGACACATTCCGTCTCAGGGATATAGATGCCTAGAGTAATGATTCATGCAACAGAAAAACCACCGAAGGCGAAAAGTGTCTATCGGGGTAAGCCTGTGCAGCATGCTTAGGCTGATCTGTGTCAATACTTTACGCAGAGTCCACAATGTTGGTTTTCGCGCGGGACTGCTCATACGTATATAGTTCGTCATTACGAAGTTTCAACAGTATTTCATTTATCTAACTTGGTGTCAGGAATTTTGTGTGTATTTCTGACTAGCTGGGTCAAAAACTAAAAACGTTCTCAGTGCTCAAAAATGAACTCCATGCTCCAACTATGGCTTCTGATTGGTCAATTTGGAGAACGAATTTGCTTCATACTTGAGCAAAAAGTCTGAGCATATATTAAACTTTTATAGTTTTGGGACCAGGATGATGACGAGTTTGCCATTACGCAATGTTGCTTACGATAAGCATGATAAGCGGAAAACTAAGAGAGTAATTCTCCTGCAATACTACTAATAGCAGGAAGTTAACGAAGAAGTCCCTTGTACTAACCTTTTTCAAAAGCTATATGGATATTTCACAAAATACACATAAAACTGTAAAGACTATCAGAACTGTTCTCGTATCTGTTCCAATGTTTTGAAAAAGGCACCAATTGTCAAGTGTCTAATGTGGTAAAAAAAAGATATATCAGCAGAAAGAAAACTAGAATATGATTGACACATATTTTATTAGATAATTTTAACAAAACAAGAATAGATTAAGCGACATTCACAATATTTTGCTGAATAACAAGCAGGGTATAAAATACAATTTGAATGATTTCATCCAATAGATAGAATGATGCAAATAATTAAAAAATAAGTGTCAGAAATATGAGCCGAATTACGAGACAACAGTATGGCTTCTGCGTAACGTATTGACCCAGATAAGCCTACACAGTCTCTGCACAGGCTAATCCTTGCTGACACATTCCGTCTCAGGGGTATAGAGGTATTTGAGTATGATTTCTGAAACAGAAAATCCACAGGAGGCAAAATATGTCTATCCGGGTAAGTCTGCGCGGCATGCTTATGCTGATCCGGGTCGATAATTAACGCAGAATCCACAATGTTGGTTTTCTCGTTGGATGGCTCATAGATTGTAGATGCGTCACAACGCGCCTACGTGACGTTAATGGTTAAACAAAGTACACGTATACATTGATGTAGGGCGTCACAACGCGCCTACGTGACGTTAATGGTTAAACACGTATACATTGATGTCGGCAACGTTAACATTTCATTCTTAATAAGTCCAAGACTTTGTCAAAAAACATTATTAAGACTTGTTTCATAATATAACTCAAATCTGACATAACACCATATAACTCAAATCTGACATAACAGCATATAATTCAAATCTGACATAACAGCATATAATTCAAATCTGACATAACAGCATATAACTCAAATCTGACATAACAGCATATAACTCAAATCTGACATAACAGTATATAATTCAAATGAATACAAAATCATCTGTGCAACTATCAACAAGTGGAACAAACACACTATCAAATCCTAAAAGAAAAATATATTTCAATACAATGGTCAAGGTCATACAGTATTTAAATCGTTGGCGTTGCTAAATGTACAAACCTAAATATACAATGATATTCATGAATTAACTATAAGAAATATCAAAAACACAGAGTCAGTATATAGCAGTAAAGCAACTTATCCTTTTGGCTATAACTGTATATATTAAAATATAAATACAAGTGTGTACACAATTATAACAATAAAACTACGCGTGTATGTAAAATAAATATTGAAAACGAGATAGATGCCTTGATAGTATTTGTTACACGTTATCAAAGCCTATAGCTTGCCCACAGAATCAGATTTATCTACCGAAAACGCACCGAAGCAATATTGAAAGTGAGTACTATTATAAGTGCATGTAACACAAAAAAGGTTTTAGACAATCATTGCGTTACGCAAGTTATAAAATTCGAGGATGATTCAACGTCAAGGAATACTAAAACGTTGAAAATATTTTCAAAGTAAATACCCCAGAGCGTGTTCAACTAACCTCATAAATATACTCTAACAGTTGTCAAACTCCGCCGACATAAGGGCCATGCCATATAACAACAACTTTATTCGGGCGCTTGCGATCAGTGAAGCTTCATATCAGCATGCGCATATAAGCAAACTGGTGCGTATATTTTCTGTTCGCCGGTTTGATGTTCAAGCACTATTGATATCTCATTATAGCCGTTGTTAAAAAAAAAAAAAAAAAACAGTATGCAATTTTATTATCACACCGTCGACTTGAGAACCAGCTCCGAATGTCGGTTTTTGTGTGACGTTCACTCAACAAATAATCTCATTTCGCTTGGAAAAAAATGGGATTTAGCAGCGTATAAAAGAGACCAGCCAAATAAACGTGTCTTTTAAATATGGTCAATGTTTTCTCTTCGTCGAATGCTATTTGATATACATTAATGATGACTCTATAACATTCGCGTCCTTTTTGTCTATATATATATACGTGTATATATTTATATTTTAAGACCAGTGAATGCTATAGTAAGATTGTACACGTGCCCGCCCGAGTCTTAATTGTTCCGATAAAAGTGGCATCCGTGAACTTTGAACTCCTTTAGTCATGACGACAGTTCATTGTCAGAGAAATCAAGATTTCGTCGAAGCGTTTATTAGCTGTTTTATAAAAGCCATGGAAACCTTTTTGACAAGAAAGGGCGATTTTTGAGATTAATTGTAATCATCCCTACCCAATTAGACGCAAGGAGCAAAATGGAATGCGAGGAACAACAATGGACAGAAAGGATTGAAAAACTGCAAAATGTCAATAATAAAAATGATCGTTTCTGATAATATTGTACGTCTCTGATAACCCTTGTCATAAAAAATGATATTCATTTGGAAACCTTCGGTGTATTTTCTCGGTAATAGATTGGATCCCCGAATGAAATTAGCGGAATGGTGGGACATTTTATTCGTTCTTCTGATTACTTTTCTGTCATTGATGAAGAAGTCGCATTGTCAATGTTGATGTGCTACAGAGAGAAACGGATTAACCTTCTCCAACAAGCAGACGTATTTTAAATGCATCTGCAGCAGACGCATCCTGAAGACATTGTGACAAAGGGAGACATTTCTTATAATGAGCAATTTCTCGTACTGGCAAAGTGTTTTCAACTCTATTCTACAGATTTACAAGCATGTTCGATTTTTTCCGGTGATTTCCTTTTCTTAAATGTTTCAAATGTTTTCAACGTAGTTTGCTGCAGAGTTGACGTATGTGGGAAAGGGCAAATGGCAAATTTACATTTCTTTAGGGCGACGCGTAAACGGAGGCTCATTACATTCAACATTGAAAACGGTACATTGTATCTGAATTGGTCAGTTTAGACCAACCACTCGCTTAAGTATTTAGACACACTCTTTTGAGAAGGGGAAGTTCGTGTATATTTATATTCGGAACAATTGAAATAGGTAAATTATTAGTTGCAGCGAATAAATATGTCAAAGATGTTTTGAGAATTTAAATATGAAACTTGACTAAATGTCAATCACTCCTTATAATTGTATAGTAGAGTGACAATGAACATACAGCTCATTTTTATTTATTTACATTTGATTAAACCCGTTCAATGATTGTGATTACAATGAACTGGTCTAGATATGCATATAAATGAGTCCATTGCCAAACATAGGATTATAAAGATAAAAACGCCGATGCATCGGCTGGCCTTGCACTATACTGGAGGCTCAAGTTTCGAAAAACAATTGGTTCCTGCAATCAAAAGGTTAAACAATTTCTATTTCAAAGTAGCATTACGTAACATTATATCTTATAAATGTGTCTGAAATATCTGAATAGAAGACTATCAAAGACGTTAGTATTGGGCAATAAGGGTTATAGACTAAAGCGATATATATAAAAAATAAAAAAAATAAAAAAATTGATGAGGTTATATCGGTATACATATGTAATGGGAAGAAATAATTTGTCTGGAGATACAAAATGAGAGAAAAACAGTCAAAGAAATTCGAATGTAAATGTAATCTGAAATAGAAAATTGATTTCGAAAACGGGTTTTTCATTATAAACCCTTTACCCCACATATGTTAGTAGATATTTATACCTTTCCTCTGAAGTACTCTGCAGCAGCAGTATTTTTGAAAAGAAAAATCTAATTGGAATTGCTGGTAACAATATTCTGGGTTTTCAATTTCTTTTAAATAATGTTTACAATTGCTGTAAATTATGTTTCCTATGCAAATAATGTATATGATGAAAAATTAAACGGGCTGTCAAGTGACATTTGGAAAAACAAACCCTTTACCACATACAATAAGTCCGCATACGACTTCGAAAACAAGTAGGAAACATGATTAAAATTTATAAAAAAAAAATGAAACAGTTATTATTTAATACAAGTCATTTTTTGATGAACTCATTATGAGCAATTTATGTTTTCAAAAGTCGTATGCTGCAGAGGCGTCGCAAAGCGGCCGTATGTTTGAACAGGTTGCGCTTTTCAGTCAACTGTCAGAGTTAAAGAAGTAAGAATGGTATATAGTAATAATATTAATTATTATTATTATTATTATCAGTATTACTTTTTAATTTGGGATTTGGGCTTACAATAATAATAAAGAAGATAAATCAATAAAATGATCTAATGATATGAAAAGGTATCGTTTTTAATTTGGGATTTTGGCTTACAATTTCATAAAATAAATGTCTAAACAATTAAATTTAAGTACATTGATTCTCTGCAACAATGTCACCAATTTTAGCGATGGCCACATACTAATTTTATTACAAATCAAAACGGGAAAAAGAACGGAAAATACGGATTAAGACCAAATATACTTGAAAGCTTTGTTTTGTTTGTCCGCGAGTGTTGTTTCAGCGGAACAAGCGCACCTTTTATGTATGTAGCTCGTCTTGCGGATTAAGTCAAAAGCTAATCCGAAATACAAGTTTACTTTGTCCGTTCTAAAGTTTACTCCTAAAAGCTTCTTCACGAGGGTCACTCGTTACCGCTTAGGTGATAGATCCCGAGGTCATTTCAGGGGCTCAAACCCTTCGCCCCTTCCTCGTTGCCTTATAAAATGTGAATGCTGGCGCATTTGCATCACAAGACTTCTCAAAAAAATATAAAAAGCAGAAAACTGTTTGAAAATTCTAATGGTTATTCCAGTTATAATTTTTTTTTCTATCAAATAGGAAATATTTCATTCGGTGTTTTTAAAGCGCATAGTATAAAAAAAAAACGTAATATCCGGATAAAAGTTGACGCATTTGTTATTCCAGACGAGTTTCGAGTCTTATAATCTTCTGTTACTTTTTTATAATCCACTCAAAACCATGTAATTAAAACAGGATAAAGTACATGGTTTGCATGTTGCTATGTTGAGAGACTAATTCATTAAAACATGATGTATGGAAAATAATATGTGGTTTTCAAAGTTATATGTTTTAAAGATCACTTTGTGTTTTAACTTAAATAAAACTAATTTCTTCGCAGGTTAATATTGTATATTATTTTAAAACTTGGTATCATGCAACATGAAATTAAAATCGAGATAATTAATATGTAGGAAGATTCTCTTAAATCCATAAAATACATTTTAAATAAATGCTCTGCTGTTATTGTGTTTATATATATATATGAGCCGTTCCACGAGAAAACCAAAATTCTTGACTCTTTGTAAACTATCGACACGGATCAGCCTAAGCATGCCGCGCAGGCTAACCCGGACAGACATTTTTCGCCTCTTGTGACGTTTCTGTTTCGGGACTCATTTCTCTATACATATATCTCCCAGAACGGATTGTGTCGGCTCGGATAAGCATGCGCGGAATGCGCAGGCTGATCCGGATGGCTACATTACACAGAGTCCATAGTGTTTGTTGAACGGCATATATATAAAGCCACCGAAGGAAACTAAATAATTTAGAACTTATTTGTTTGTTTAAGACGTTTCACGTGTAAAGAATATTGGATGTTTTGTATTGTATATATATATATGTTTTATTATGGGCCGGAATCCTAATTACTATAGTAATAACATTGGATGTTTTGAATTGTATATATATATATGTTTTATTATGGGCCGGAATCCTAATTACTATAGTAATAACATTGTATTGCATTGTATTGTATTGTCATGGGAGAATCGACCTTTTAGTCGCACAATACTGAAAACATTGTGAAAAGGTGAAATTGCTCAGTATGAATAATATCTCCTTTTGGCACAATGTTTTACAAATTCAACTTCCCTTCATTTCCTCTACAATTATTTCATTTTTTTAAGATATATAACAATTCATTTAAAATATGTTTTTGAATCTGACGAATGCGAAAATGCATATAAGGATAAATTCTAACGGGGTTTGATCCTCATTAGCTATCTTTTGTTGTCATTTTATCTGTCTTCAAAAGCATTTTTACTTTTTTGTAAAAACAAAGAAACTGTGAATTTCCGCGATTTAAAGTCTGAAAGTCTAAAGCAGTGTATCAGTAGTAATGGAGGGGGATATGGGAATTGACTTGTATCATGTAATATGTTAACTCCTTCAACGCCGAATTGTTTAAAGTAGACTCTTACATGTTCAAAATCGGGCCTCTCCATTTCTCATGTAATAAACGTTTGGACTATTTTGATAAATAAAAGGCAAACAATGCCGATTTCAGGTGAGACAGCTCGTCACGTGCTGACTCGCCTGAAACAGTATTGTTTGCAAAAACTTCAATAATGCCTTTGCGCTGATAGAGTTAAGATATCCTGATTTGGAAGACAATATACATGAAGCATATTTTCTTAGTTATCTATGCATGTTTCTGTCTATTTTCCTTGCTTACATTTTTATTCTCATTTCTGTGTGTTTCTTTATTCAATATTCAAGTTTGATTAACTGTTTCCCATGAAGAACAAAACTGAAGCAGACAATATTGACTAACACTTTTCAAAAAAAGGAGGCTCTCTTTAAATGAAGATATAATTAGTGAACAAGGTTGAAAATATGTTGACAAAAGGAGACAAAAGGAGACAATGCAAATTAAGAGCAATTTCTCATTTTGCCAAATACTTTTCAAAACTCGTCTTCTGCGCTGGAGATGCGTCAAAAATATGTCTGCGCCTGGGAAAATGTTAAATGTCAGGTGCATTCTAGAGCTACAGGAGACACATGGACGATGAAGTTATATGCACTATGTTATTTAATTCCAAACAAACCTAACAACATTGTGACACAAGATGGGGTTACGCCTGTACGGAGTGAAACGCTTTGAGATACGAGAATTGGGATATTTGGGCCACTCTGGTCACTCTGGTCACTTTGGTCAAGACCTGGTCACTGTTAGATGAAGTTTTATTGACTGAAGACACTTGAGAGACAGCCAGGGTTAATTGAAAAGCTCCCGTTTATCGAAGGTTGAATGCGGGAATGAAATAATTGAGTTTTACTGGCAAACTATATCTGTACTCTTATCCTTCAAGAAATATCGCTAAGAGTGTCAAACTTGGTCTGATCTTGATCCATAGCGTGTGTTTATATATAAAGCAAACTAATCCCAAAGGAACGACAATAAAACCATCCGAAATAGAGGATGAAAAGATCCATTACGGTATCTGCATATTTCAGCTCGGAAAAGGCCGTAAAAGGCGTGACACTTTCTCTAATACAGACGAAATATAACGCCTTTGCAGCAGACGCATTTTGAAAATATTGTGGCAAAAGAAGAATTGTTCAATAAGAGCAATTTCTCCTCTTGCAATCTTTTTTCAACTATTTAAAAAAAAAAAAATTCATTTATATAGCATTGTACTTTAATATGATTGTCTTCAATGTCGTTTGTTGCAGAGTTGTAGTCTGTGGGAAAGAGTTAAGTCGGTATCATTGTACAAAACAATTTACTGCGTTCAAACACTTATTTTTAAACACATAAGAATATCTTAATAAGATAACTTTAAATTTGTTGACGGTTATGTTAACTTCATTTTCGAAATTTCAGGTAATCGCGATTCCGAGTTGAAACAAATAGTAATATTAAAACTATTCTTATTTTAAAAGTGCTAATACATTCACAGATACAGGCGTTTAACAATCCCTTTCCAAAATATGACAAACCGGCAGCAGACTATTTTGAAAACATCATTGCAAAACTATTGAAATTTTCATCAAATATTCGAAAGAGTTGAACAAAACGTGGCAAATGGTAAAGTCACGGGTTATGATGAATTTCAACTTTACCGCATTGTTTTCAAAAGTCTTCTGTTTGCTGTTGTTGCGTTATAATTCGTCTGCTGCAAGTGGGTAAAGATACTGAGAACGAAATCGAGATAATCCCGTCGTGGAAAAAGATAAGTTGGCTCTTCTAAACAGTATACAATGAGCCGTCCCGCGAGAAAACCAACAGTATGGGCTCTGCGTAATGCATCAACCAAGATCAGTATGCGCTGTTCGCGCAGAATAATCCGGACCGACACAGACGGTCAAAGGTATAGAGTAATGATTTCCGAAACAGAAAATCCACATGAGGCGAACAAGTGTCTATCCAGGTAAGCCTGCGCGGCATCATGATTAGGCTGATCAGGATCGATCCTTTACGTAGAGTCCATAATGATGGTTTTCCCACGAGAGGGCGCCAATGTAGATACGGATCAGACTGGATGTTTTTCTCCATCTTATAATAATTTGTATAATATGGCAGATTGTTCTGACAGGTTTATGTCAGTGAAATGTTGAAAACAGTTGATATCTTGAGCAGACTATGCAAATGATGCACAGGATGATCTGGAGCTGCACAATTCAAAAAAACAACTATTATATTTAAATAGACTTAAAACTGAATGACCATTTGTGTAGATATTTTGAAACATTGTATTGTATTAAATTGTAACCATTTCGGCGTTCCCCCAGCAAAATCAACTTTAATCGTTCTATGATTTTCTTGGCGAGCAGTGCAGAGCAATATCAGACTGCACGAAACTGCCGGATGATTTAGGTCTACACTTTTCGCAAATGGTTAACGGTTGGATTTTGTAAAGCGCGTTTCGTTTTGATGGCTCTAAGACACAACACTCGACGTTGCGAAAATCATAAGGATGTACAAATTCTATCCGAAAGTGAATTAATACAGTATAGTTATATCTTTATTCATGTTTTTGTTTGTTTCTTCTTTACGCCTGATCGGTGCCATTTTTAAAAAAAATATTACAATGTTTAGCACAGACATTAAATGATATTTCTGTTACAATGTATTTAACACGCGGAACCATACTCAATTCATATATATATAAGGTAACTCAATAGTCAAGCTTACAGCCTAACGGCTTTCTTCGACCTGAATTTTCTGAAATTTGAGTTCCTGAAGAAGGTAAGCAGGCCGAAAGCTTTAATATTTTGTTAACTTGTATGACTATATTTTGCATACTAACTAAATTAACACACACATATATTACACAAAATATGGACATATGAGCCGTTCCACGAGATAACCAACAGTATGGACTCTGCGTAATGTATCGAACCAGATCAGCCTGCGCAGTCCGCGCAGGCTAATCCGGCCCGACACATTCCGTCTCAAGGGGTTATAGACGTAAAGAGTAAGGATTCCTGAAACAGAAAATCCACAGGAGGCAAAAAGTGTCTGTCTGGGTTAGCCTGTGCCGCTTGCTTCGGCTGATCAGGGTCGACACACTTAAAGGCAGAGTGCATAATGTTGGTTTTCTCGTGGAACGGCTCTTGTGTAGTTTACATTCCAATCAATATGTTTACATTTATTAGTGAATCGATAAATAGTATATCATCATGCTTGTACATTCATCAGTATGTATGATTTATTTAAGAAGGTACATACTACTAAGACAATGTCCGCACCAATAAACCCTTTCCGACATGTAGCAACTATGTAGAAGACGACAGTGTAAATGTCAATTAAAAGATCTTGAAAATCTTTATTATTGGAAATTCAATTACTGAATAGAGTTGAAAACATTGTGGCGAAAGGAGAAAGGTCTCATGTTGAGACTTTTTTCCTTGTGTCATACTGTGTTCAAACCTCGTCTGCAACAAATGCTTCAATATGTGTCTACACGTGGAATAGGGTTAAAAAAACACCTTTTAATATATGAATATATCGTTCAAATGTAAAAAATAATGTTTCAAATCCTCTAGAAGATTTCACCAACTAGTCATAGCATTATTCCATGACTGAGAAAACTGTCATAAAAAAAAGAAACTAAAACTAGAAATTAAAATCACCCGATGTTAACTGTCATTAATTCATAATAATTCCACAAAATACACTCTGTTCTGGCGAAGATCTCCAGAGTCATAGAACTGAATGAGACGAGTTTGAAAACCCCTTCAGAAATATAACTTAAATATGAATACAACGTTTTCAAAAGGACCTTGGTGCTCGAGTCCGCTTTTTCAGACTTAAAAAGAGGGCTTTATTATTACCAACAATAAGGCTTTTTAAATGGAATGAACCACCACTGAAAACAGGCGGACAATGGGTTTTTCTACGACTATAGTCAACGTCAAACGGCTTACCAGAGTTTATTCTTTGGAAATGAAAAGAGAGAAAAAAGACGTCTCGAGATATCACATTCAAGTTTCCATTGAACGCGTCTATCCAATCTAAACTCGATCGCGATCTATTGAGTAGATGGACATTTACATAGATTTGTTTTTTCTATCATTCCTTTGTTTTCATTAATAAAACTGTATCATCGCAAATTAAACTAATAAATTACACAGTTTATTTAAGCCTGGTTGCAACAAGAACATTATTGCAACAACTCGACTAAATTCTCTTTTATTCGTCATACGATAAATAATCAAGGCCTCGCCTATTTACATTTAATGCATGAGCAAATGACACTGTCAGCGCAGACTGATCCGGGCCGACACATTCCGTCTCAGGGGGATAGAGGTATATAGCAATGATTCCTGAAACAGAAAGTCCACAGGAGGCGAAACGTGTCTGTCCGGGTAAGCCTTCGCGGCATGCTCATGCCGATCCGGGTCGATATTTTACGCAGATACCACAATGTTGGTTTTCTCGTTATTCGGCTCTGTTATATTTACTCAATTCATGCGCAGATGGTTCCAAAGTCGTCTGCTGTAGATTTCACGTATGTATATGGAAAATGAAACTTGACTGTGGTAAGGACTTTGCCCTCATAAAAAAAAGCTTTCAAGTCTAAATGATTCTGAAAGCGTTCACATGAATCAGAGTGAGGTTGATTTGCATAATCCTATTTCAGCTACCCAGTTGTTCGCTTTAATTTGTTAGAATGTAACTTAGATTGAATTAAATCAGATTTCATCCGGCCCTACACTTTTAGAAACATTGAGCCTTGCTAATTGGAAAGAAATACAAGTAGAAATGTGTTTGTGTTTGCGTGGGATTGAAACAAAAGTCAAACTTTAGTTTAAACTCAAGCTTATTTATTTTGTATTGATTGCAAAAGAAGCTTTCAGCTTATATAAATCACGATCGATGTCTGCTTCCTTCAGAATAACCACTAATTTCACCGTTCGTGTGGAAAAATCGCAGTCGCCGAACCCGCTCATCACGGGATTCGAACCCTCTACCATTGCACCACTTCCTTCCTTGAACCTTACTTCAGTATCATTGTTTATTTTATATCTCTGTTACTGATATGTTATAGATCTTTATTTTCAACGTTACTTTCGTTTCATGACGGCATTTCCTGGTCGAAAACTAAAGCAACAAGTAGTGCATCGAATGCAATAATTTACGCGCGCATAGAGACTATTTTTAAAGTAATACATACATTCGGTTAATAGAGCTTTTGTAATGTAGATTGGATCACGAAAGAAATTTCATTTTCAGTAAAATAGGTGAAGTGCACACTATTCCGAGGCATAACCTATGCACTGCTGAAGTTGAGAAAAAACCCACCCATTAAATATGTTCGAAATGATTTTCTGTTAACTTCAAGGCATCGTTTACTTGTTATGAAAGTTGAAATGAGCCGTCTCGCGATAAAAACCAACATTGTGGCGTTTGTGTACTGTATCGACCGTATCAGCCTGCGCTGTACGCGCAGACTGACCCGGGCCGACACATTCCGTCTCAGAGGGATAGAGGTATAGAAAAATGATTCCTGAAACAGAAACAAATATGCAGGAGGCGAAAAGTGTATGTCCTTAGGCTGATCGTGGTCGATACTTTATGCAGAGCCTACAATGTTGGTTTTCTCGCGGGACGGCTCAAATGGCATCTGTCTAAAACCACTACAAGACAATATGACAAAATATGAGTACGACGTTGGGATATGAATAGAAATTAATGTGAAAAAAGGGGGAAAATTTATTTATTTCTCACAATGCTTTCAAGATTCGTCCGATGTTAAGGCGCCAAAGTGTCGTATCGTGAATAGCGAAAATTCCACAGGGAAGCGATAAACAATCTCTACAATCTTATGTTTGTTCTATATGAACGGTGTGATCTTGATCGGACTGTGTAGATGCTGACGTCATGTTCAACCAGTAGTAACGTGTTTCACGTACGGGTTCATGTGAAGCGTCCTCGCGGCCTCTACAAGGTTGAAAGGTACTTTCAATTACGATTATAACCCTTTCCAACATACAACAAATATGAAGCAGACGACTTTTAAAAACATTTACGTAAAATCATCGAAAATGTCCAGAAGAAAAAGTAAAATAATCAAATATAATTAAAATAATTGTGGCAAAGGGTGAACATTACTTATTATGAGCACTTTCACCTTTTGTTACAATGTTTTCTACAGTGGTCTGCAGCAGAGGCGTTAGAAAACTTCTGCATGTGGGAAAGTTTTAATATTATGACACATCACTTATAGGAGAAACCCCCGCTGGTTTTCTATTAACGAAGGATCAAATTTGTTCAAACAGGTCTTTGTGGTCGAACGGGACAGGGGCGTAACGATGTACGGACGAAGCATACAGAGGACGAAAGAGAATGGTGATTGAGTCGATATGTCCCATTTGATCCTTGTTTCCCCCATAATGATTTGAAATAATCAAAATTGATATAAGTATATAGATAAACTGAGATTATATTGTTAGAATGCATACACAGCACACTTAATTAAATATATCCCGAAACAAGGGACATTTCTCACAAAATTCAGAGTCTCCCTTTTCCAGGATATTTTCAAATGTTAAAAACATTTCACTTGGCCAACAACATGATAAATTTAATAAGAGTCGGATATTGAATTTTTAATAGCTCTGAATTAACTGTTTTGACTGAGACCTAAAATAAAGTTTAAATATAAGGACTTTTGTATAAAACATATTATTATTTCAAGACCTGCAACGGTCCTAATTTCTAACCATTTTCATTTTAATATGTTTCATTCAAAATTGATTAAATTTGTCTGATTTGACACATCTACTTATTGGTGTCATTTCCTTCGGTACAACATTTCTAGAAAGCTGACGGTTCGCTTTTCAGTTTAGCCTCCAGAATTAACACTTGGTATAAACTGAACGTCAACCCTTTCAGGATATTGTAAACTTTGTGGACAAAGAAGACATGAGCCGTCTCGCGAGAAAACCAACATTATGGACTCTGCGTAAAGTGTCGACCCGGTTCCGCCTAAACATGCCGCGCAGGTTAACCCGGACAGACAGGTTTCGCCTCCTGTGGATTTTCTGTTTCAGGAATCATTACTCTATACCTTTTTTCCTCGGAGATGGAATGTGTCGGTCCGGATCAGTCTGCGCCGACAGCGATGCCACAATGTTGGTTTTCTCGCGGGTCGGCTCATTTGTTGAAAATTAAGATTAGAATAGAATAGAATAAAATATATATTACTAACATATAAAACATGAATGTATCTCATCGTACAAAACATATTCATACATTACATAAAGCAAATCAAACACGGTTATATCAATACATAAACATTTAGTAAGAGTGTTATTTTGTTTATACCATATAAACAGGATTAACAGTTGTGTACATAACTATAAGTATATGCATGTTGAACTCATGGTTATATATCACTATTTCTACGTTGTGTTGCCAAAGCTATTTAATTAACTAGTTTATTCCTTAATGAAAGGTAGTATTAGCTGTTCGTCGTGTGTGCGAATGGATGTATCGGTGTCAAGATAACTAATCATTTTTTGCCATACTGTTTACAAACGTCGTCTGCTGAAGTTGCGTCCACATGTTTCTGTCATGTTTATATATCACTATTTCTACGTTGTGTTGCCAAATATATGTAATTTGCTTGTTTATTCAAAGTTTTCTGTGTAGTGTCTGTGCGAGCGACAGTATACGGTACCATATTCTAACATTATTGGCAATTCGATAGTCCTCAACCCTATCATGGTCAAAGGGAAGTAACTAAGTTAATTCGCTCTCTTAATTTATAAGCAACACAAGTATCTCTATTTGCTAGATATACTTTGAAAGCAAAATATTACAGGCCCGTAGAAAACTAAAGTTACTCAAATACTGCAGACATCTCAGTAAATAATTGATTGATTGATTGTTTGGTGTTTTACGCCGTTTTCA
This sequence comes from Clinocardium nuttallii, assembly GCA_031471495.1. Classification (NCBI taxonomy): domain Eukaryota; kingdom Metazoa; phylum Mollusca; class Bivalvia; order Cardiida; family Cardiidae; genus Clinocardium; species Clinocardium nuttallii. The sequence goes on from JAUELF010019942.1 coordinate 15,591, forward strand.
ACAATGTTTCAGTTATATATATATATAGTACTATTTGTCAATTTAGGCTGACACCAGTCAGTCATTCGTAATGCTAACCCCATACAGCCAAGGAATTCAGCCATTTCTACCATTGTTAAAGAATTTGGTATGACCGTCCCAGGGATAGAACTCACGACCCCCTGAATCCAAAGTAAATAAATTTGGATGGCGAGCTTAGCTATTTTGCAAGAGTTGAAAATGGGTTAAATCTAGTAAAAAATACCTTGGAAAGTAAGTGACCAAAATATTATAAAATAATAATGTTTTATGCTTAAAACGCTGAGATTAAAATGACAATAGTAGAAAAGATGTTCATTAGACCAGGGTGAGTGTATTAAAATACACTCACCCTGATTAGACATAGGTCCTTCTTGAATAAGCATTAACAAATGATCTGTTTGTTAATCTTTGAATAAACTCTAGAATCAAAAGAAGTACATGTGATTTATTCATTTGTAATATATAAGACAACGTTTGAAATTTACTGCAGCATATGAACACTAAACAGATTACTGCTTCTTTTAAATGAGATGTAAATATGAAGAAATGTAAATAAATGTAAGTGAACTGAGGAAATATAAATTGAATCAGTCTTAACTTAAGATTTTAAACATCCTGTACATTCTACATAAGCTGCATCAAGCGATATATATACAATCCGTAATTTGTCTTCGTAACTGGATCACATAAAACTGGCTGCATCTAGCGATATAAGGGCCGTAATTCGTATTTGTAACTTAATCACATCGCAACTTGATCTTCTCGAAACAGAAATGGACCGCACATACATTTCTGTTGTATTATTTTAATCCAAAGTAAATCACATAAAGTGACTGCATCTAGCGATTTAAGGGCCGTAATGCGTCTTCGTAACTGGATCAAATAAAGTGACTGCATCTAGCGATTTAAGGGCCGTAATGCGTCTTCGTAAGTGATATTGCCTAAACCGTGTGAGACTACAGTGCTAATTTGATGTCAGAAGTGACATCTGTGTTTATATGATGCATGACAGAGGACGGTGACGTATATGGCGAGAGTGTATGAGTGCACAGGCTTATCCAAGTCGTCACCGTTGACATATGCAATAAGATCCGAAAACCCGAGATGCGATGCGACCCACATGTATTTAACCATTTCCCACATAAACACGCTTTCTGACGCCTCTGCATCAAACGACTTTCTAAAACATCATGGCAAATGGAGAAATTACTCATAACGAGCCATTTCCCCATTTGTTACAATGTTTTCAACTCCATTCAATAATTATATTATCATTCAACGAGATCATTCCATATTTGTTGCGGCCGTACCACATTGAAAATCGTCTGCTGCGTAAGTGTTGTGGGAAAGGGTTAATTACTACATGTATTTTTTTCATTAATATACGCATGGTGGGATGATTGAAACGCAATTTGAATGTATGAAATATGCATACGCGAGCGACGTTCTATCACAACAAACCAAACGCCATGTGCGACCAAAGTGCAGTGCAGATAACTTATATATAGAAATCTACTAGTATATATGGTACATGTACTTACGAAGAAATGTCAACATTTTCAACTGGCGCCCAACATATATATTCAATTTCTTTGGTCTGTCATCAGCTGGCGCGAAAATTAGTACCTACGGAAAATTTCTCTAATTCTAATTTAATAAAATACATAGGTTATGCGCCTAAGGGGTACCCTAAACTTAAACAAATATAATTTCAAAAGATAATTATAATCGTCACAAAAACCAGAATATAAATCACAAGAGAAATCGCTTAAAACATTTTCAGCGAGTCAGGCGAGAATGAATCTTGTTTCATATGTGAATAGTGAAAACTGGTACGAGCCTACACATACCCGCATTCTTAGCAAAGAGAAGTCAATATCCGCTTATGTAAAGAAGGACCGCGTATTTAACTTCCGATGGAAGAAAAGAAATTTCACCCTTAATGGCTGCCCGTAGATACTCTTGTATGGACTCCAAGGCGGGGAAACACTAATGCGCATTTTCGCCTAACAAGTTTCATTTGAGCCGTTGCGCGAGAAAACCAACCTTATGTACTCAGCGTATTATATCGACCTATATCAGCCTCTGCAGCCCGCGTAGGCCCGTGTATCCGGGCAGACACAT
>JAUELF010020052.1:0-17726 GCA_031471495.1 Clinocardium nuttallii
ATATTGACAAAAGAAGAAATTGCACAAAACGTGTAATTTCTCCTTTTGCCAAACTGTTTTCGACTTTTAGTCATAGGTTATCCATTTAATTATAGAGATTTTCTATGTTTTGACAGAATATGTTCAAAGTTGTCTGCTGCAGAATCGTCATATGAGGATAAGGGTTAAACCACTTATTAAAACTGCATACCAGTCAACTCGACATGAGGTAAAGGGTTATGCAAAATTGTAGACCATCAATATACATGAAAGGATAATAATTGATTTGAATTGAAGGTTTGTGACAAAAGGAGATATTGCTTATTATTAGCAATTTCTACTTCTTCCACAATGTTTTCAAAAGTTGTCTGCTGCAAGTGCATCAGATTGCTTCTGCTTGTTTGAAATGATATAAACCCTAAAATTTGATAGCATGGATGGATGACACATGTCACAAAATACATTAACTCTTTCCCCAATACAACAAATCTGTAGCAGTTGACCTTGAAAGAATCTTGGCAAAAACACAGAAAAACTGTATAATATAATTATATATACTAAAAAGAGTTGAAATTATTGTGGCAATAGGAGAAATTGCTTGTTTCGTGCAATTTCTACTTTTGTCACAATGTTTTCAAAAGTTGCCTGCTGCAGAGGCATCATAAAGTGTCTGTATGTGGGAAAGGGTTAAGGCTTGTTTTCTTCGAGGAAACTGGTGTTATGACGTTCCAGATATGCAACCAACAATATATTGTTTGTCAGATTATTTTTTTATATGACAAAGAACCCGAGTGTTGTATACTTTAGATAGATTTATTATTTAATTCAGTTCTCTAAATAAATTGTGTTTGTTTAACAAATTTGTTGGTAGTTATTATGTCTCCCTGTATATAGAGGGGAGATATATTGTTTTTGTCCTGTCTGTCTGTCTGTCCGTCCGCATGAGAGAGTACTTGTGGGGTGCATGTTTTTCTTGAAACCCACCCACCATCCCATAAAGACACTTAGATAAGTAGATTTTTTGTTTCTTCTATAATGGATATCTTATTTGCATATAAATGTTATTCATTCCGTTAAAGGGACATAATTACAGAATGAATAGCATACTATACTTGTGGGTTGCAACCCACAAAAATACATCAAACAAAATGACCCCACAAGTACTCTTCCATGAGTCCGTCTGTGCGCTCCAAATCTCCAAGACGGCTTGAAGGATTTTCATGAAACTTGGGTCACATGTTCACCTCATCAAGGTGATATGCAAAACCCATGTCTCGACTGTCTGTCTGTCCGTCTGTCCCAAATTGTGTCCACTCCATATCTCCAATACGGCTTTTAGGATTTTCATGAAACATGGGTCACATGTTCACCTCATCTAGGCGATGTGCAGAACCCATGTCTCGACTATATAGGTTCAAGGTCAAAGGTTTGAGGCTTTATTTCGTGCTGCTCCATCTCTCCAAGACTGCTTGATTTTCATGAAATTTGGCTCACATGTTCACCTCATCAAGGCTGTGCAGAACCCATGTCTCGACCATACCGGTTCAAGGTCAAGGTCATGCTTGAAGGTCAAAGAATTGAGGCTTTATTTTGTGTCAGCTCCATATCTCCAAGACGGCTTGAAGGATTTTCATGAAACTTTGGTCACATGTTCACCTCATCAGGGCGATGTGCAGAACCCATGTCTCGACTGTCTGTCTGTCTGTCCATCTGTCTGTCCCAAATCGTGTCCGCTCCATATCTCCAAGACGGTTTGAAGGATTTTCCTGAAACTGGGTCACATGTTCACCTCATCTAGACGATGTGCAGAACCCATGTCTTGACTATACCGGTTCAAGGTCACACTTATAGGTCAAAGGTTTGAGGCTTTATTTCGTGTCCAAGATGCCGCGAATGATTTCACGGAAGTTCAGTCACATGTTCAGCTCATTAACATGATGTAGATTGCTGCAGATTTGTTGTATGTGGGATTTTTATACCCCAAAACCTTTTTTTTGGGGGGGGGGTGTTTATAGGAGTCACTGTGTCGGTCGGTCGGAAGCCATATTGAAGCCATATCTTGTCCGGCCTATTTCTTACAAACCACTGTGTGGAATTCAATAACATACTACATGAAGTTTCGATACCAAGAGCAGATACGCATATCCCAAAGGTCTTACAATTGCAAGTTAGTTTACATAGTTATGGTCCTTTTACGTATTAAGTTATGGTGTAGGTCAAGGTGCTGTTTTTGAGGTATTTATCATCTTCAATGATAGTTTTAGTTAAAGGTAGTTATATCAGACAATGCCTAATACTGTCACTAACTGACATATTGGCTTGTGACACATATGTTTTTACACTGTCACTTACTGACATATTGGCGTGTAACACATGTGTTTTTTATACTGTCACTTACTGACACATTGGCGTATAACACATGTGTTTTTTATACCGTCAATTACTGACATCTTGGCTTGTGACACATCTGTTTTTACACTGTCACTTACTAACATATTGGCTTGTGCCACATGTGTTTTTTATACTGTCACTTACTGACACAGTGACGGGTGACCCACATGTGTTTTTTATACTGTCGCTTACTGACATATTGGCGTCTGACACATGTGTTGTTTACACTGTCACTAACCGACATATTGGTAAAGTGACACATGTCACTTACTTCAATATATGTGCTTTTAACACTGCCACCTACTGACATACTAGCTAATGACACATATGTGTTTACATTGTCACTAACTGACATATTGGCTAGTGACACATCCTTTTTACACTGTCATTAACTGACATATTGGCTTTTGACACATGTGTGTTTTACACTGTGACTTAATGACATATTGACTGGTGACCCATTTGTGTTTTACACTGTCACCTACTGACATATTTGCTTGTGCCATCTGTGATTTTGACACTGTCTCTTACTGACATATTGGCCTGTGCCACATGTGTTTTCTACACTGTCACTTACGGACATATTGACTGGAGACACATATGTGTTTTACAGTGTCACTTAATGACATATTGGCTTGTGACACATATCTGTTTTACACTGTCACTTATTGACATAATAACGTTTGATATATGTGTTTTTACACTGTTACTTACTGACATATTGACTGGAGACACATATGTGTTTAACACTGTCTCTTAATGACATATTGACCGGTGACCCATATGTGTTTTACACTATCACTTACTTACATATTGTCTTGTGACGCATGTGTTTTTACACTGTCACTTACTGACATATTGGCTTGTGGCACATGTGTTTGTACACTGTTACTTACTGACATATTGACTTGTGGCACATGTGTTTGTACACTGTTACTTACTGCCATATTGTATTGTGACGCATGTGTTTGTACACTGTTACTTACTGACATATTGACTGGAGACACATATGTGTTTTACAGTGTCACTTACTGACATGTTGACTTGTGATACAAATCTGTTTTACACTGACATATAAGCTTTTGATACATGTGTTTATTTACAGAGTCACTTACTGGAATATTGACTGGAGACACATATGTGTTTAACACTGTCTCTTAATGACATATTGACTGGTGACCCATATGTGTTTTACACTATCATTTACTGACATATTGACTGGTGACACATGTGTTTTTACACTGTCACATACTGACATATTAGCTTTTGATACATGTGTTTTTTTACAGAGTCACATACTGACATATTGACTGGAGACACACATGTGTTTTACATTTACTGACATATTGACTGGTGACACATGTGTTTTTACACTGTCATTTACTGACATATTAGCTTGTGACACATGTGTTTGTACACTGTCACTTACTGCCATATTGACTGGTGACACATATGTTTTTTACTCTATCACTTACTGACATATTGACTGGTGACACATGTGTTTTACACTGTCACTTACTGACATATTGCCTGGTGACACATGTGTTTTTTTCAAAAGTCTTGTTTAATTATCAAAATAAAATTATATGATGGCCTTCATAATCTATGTATACATTGTGTTCTACTGCAAAGCACATATATAGAAATTCAGACATATACTTTCCAGAAAGTGTAAAGCTCTCAAGCATTGAAGAGAATATATGTTTATTGGGATTAAGATAAAGATATATTTTTCTTCAAATGCAGCTGATGTGATATTTCTCATCATTGGCACCTTTTTATGTCTACAGTATTCGCAAATAAAAACGGGATAAATAGTAAATAATCTATTGTTATTATCGACATCTCACCAAAATATATGACAAAAATGTTAAAACAATTTTGCAGGGGCAGAAGTGTAATAACACCAAAACATGATTTAAAACTGAAGAAGAGAATAGGTGATGCATATCGGGAATACTGGAATAAGGACCAAGTAGATGACAAAACAACTGAAATCTTTGATAAAGTCAGGTTTTGCTGTCAGAACCCAGATATGGTTAGTTAGTTTTGAGTTAACACTGTTCCCATCTTTATGCGGGTTTTTTATGAATCTGTAGTAAATGACTTTTGAAAAAATATCTTAAATGAATTTGTAGAGATTTACCATGTATTTGTTATAATTCTTTCTTGAGCATATTGTATGTGTTAAGAGGTGAATCTTTAACTTGATATAAGCGTTTTTAGTCGCCTCAAAAGCGAACACATTGTAGGAAACTGAGGTTTTTTATGTCAATGTCCATAACTTGTAACTGTTAAGAGTATTTTGCTTAGTGTTGTATGTTACTTTAACAGTTCTACCTGATGTGATATTGCTATAATCATAATATAGCGTTGAGTTTGAGAAATTCCTCTTTGTCCCACACTGTTTATGAAAGTCTTCTACGACAGAGGAGTAAGGTGTTGTATTGAGACTGATCAACCCTTTTCATGACACAGACAATATATCTATTATTAAGTCTGTTTCAGAATTATTATTTCAGATTTTAAAATGTAACACTTTCCCCTCAAAATTGTCAAAGCAATTTCGAAATATGAGTACGCGTTATTTTTGGCATATTGACAAATTGCTTATCCTAACCAGTGTTTTCTTTTCTCGCAATATTTAGATCACCTGAGCCAAGGAGATCACTCTATGTTTGTGTAGACTTTCCGTTGTTAACTTTAAACGGCTCTACCACTAAACCACTGCAGACGTATCAACAACACTTAACAGACATGTTCCTGTTTTGAACACTTAACATTTTATGTTGAAATCTGATTGCTGCGGTATCTGGGTAGAATTACAAAACGTATAGGTTCTTCTTGTTTGGTTGTTTGGTTTGGTTGTTTGGTTGTTTATATTATTTGACAAAACTGTTACTCAGTTGATCCTCTACTAAAATGTCTCAAGCCGTAAGAGGCTAACTTCCATTGTTATGTTTTATGACTATGTGTTTGGTCCTTTCGGCTTTCGGCAGCTTGTTAAGAATTCCTCATTACATATGATCTTTACTGATATGCTGTTTTGTTTACAGTGTATAATCATGTGTTAGGTAAGATGATACTAACAAAACGTCTAGGTTCTTCTCCTTTGAAACTGCTTGTTTGGTTGTTTATATTATCAATATGCGTATGCATATGTTAAAGATTAAAGTGTAAACATGTATTTGTGTAGGCAACCTGCATTCGTAATTATATGTACACTGATATTTAAAAACTTCTTTAATTTTCTAGCACCAATATGATAATAGAGCAGATTCAGGTCACGTTGAACAAAGGTGCATGATGATCAGGATGTGCCCTATGTGCAAATGCCTTAACCCTTTTCCGCAAACAGATGCTTTCTGATTCCTCTGCCATGACATGAATAGCAATTTCGCCATTTGCCACAATGTTTTCAGCAATATTCAATAAGTATACTTTCAATAAAATACGTTATCCATAGTAATATGGGTATGTTTTCAAAGTCATCTTCTGCAGATCTGTTTTACACTTGTTGGTTTTCCATGAGCACAGATCATATGTTTACTGATCAAAGGTTGATATTCACACTTCATTTTATCTTACAGTTGACTGTGTTTCCCATGAACAAAGATGAAGACCTTGATCTTGCTATTTTATCTGTACTTTTAAAATGTAAGTTAACCCTTTCCAACTTTCAGATGCATTTTGTTGCAACTGCAAAACAGTTATTCATGTAATAAGAATAACAAAAGCAGTCCCATAAAATACATTGATACCTTAAGTTTTGCACTTTTCATAATATGTAGAATATTTAGTAATGTCTTTGAAAGTTTACTTGTCCAAAAGTACTGTGCCTGATATTAAAGTAATTTAATAACCCTGTGCAAATAGTGTTCAAATTATTTTAAATTGTAATATAATAATAGAATGGTTTCCACAAATTTTGATCGTAAAAAGTTCAGGAAGATATATTTGTTGAACATTGCAAGTGTCAGAGCTTTCTTATTGTATTGAACTTTGTTTGTATATTGTTAAAAGCTAAGAGGGGTGCGGACGAGAAGGAGAGATTAAGCCAGTTAAACCTGGCATTGGTGTGGGACAGGGTGGATATTGCCCAGGAGAAAATATTTAGAGAGGATGTTCTCTGGAGTACAGGTATTGTCTTTATGCAGATGAATCTTTATTACGTTTTTTCACATACAGCAGACGACTTTGAAATCATTAAGTCTAAGATATGGAAACTCTATATCGATGGAAGAAGAATAATTGAATAAAATTGAAATAATTTAGGCAAAAGGATGAATTACTCATAATAGACAATGTCTCCAATTGCCACACTATTTCGGAACAACATCTGCAGAGGCGTTGAAATAAGTCAATATGCCGTTGAAGTATGTCAATAAGCCGAGAAGGTTTAAGCAACAAATTATAGATAAATTTCATTCGTCATCAAATCAGTCGGCTGCATGTTTGTTGAATGTGGGAAAGGGAAAGCCTTTATCCCGATGTATTCAACTCACAATTTCTCTTCAAATTTCCAAGATGATATTTAGGCGAAAAGAAAATTGCTCATAATGAGCAATAGCTTGTTTTGGGACAAATACTTCAATTCAATCATTTTCAGTGCATCTATACACATTCACAATGTTTATAAACGGCATATATTCAATGCATTTTGGTGATGGTACTCATTTTTATTCAAACAAAGTTTTTGTTAGGGACTATTTTGGTGTAGATCAGCAAGTCAGCTGATGTATTTAGCATGCTTTGACCTGGATCTTCTTGTCTCTAGATTTCCAACTAAAGTACCAAACATATCCAAATGAAACATTATGATTATTATATTCAGGTCAACATATGTCAAATGCAGATGCATTTTGACACATCTGCAGCACATGATATTTGAAACATACATAACGGTGTGCAATTTCCCCTTTTTCAACAATGCTTTTATAGAGATTTTCCTTATCTGCATATGTGAAAGGTTAAAACCAATACTAAATGCATTGCTGTAACCTGAAATCCCTTTGTCTGCCTTTATAGGTAGTTTGAATGAGATTCTGACCAGAGCTCGCGTAACAAATAAAATCAAGTTTGTAGTAATGAGTATACAACAGGGCAGTCTCGTGATGAAAGAATATTTTACAAGAACCCGGCTTGAGACACTCTTTAAAGAGGTAGTTGTAACAGTTCGGCTGGCTGTCACAACTTGGTGTGCTTTAACCCTCTCCAGAATGCAATTTTACAGCACATATTTAGCAGACAACAAATATTGTTGCAAAAGGAGAAATTGCCCATCCTGTTCAATGTCACTGTTTCCCTCAATCTTTTCAAAAGAGTCTGCATCTGCATATGGGAGGAGTTAAAATGTGTCTTTACAGGTAGTTTGGATGAGATTATGACCAGAGCTCTCGTAACAAATAAAATCAAGTTTGTAGTAATGATTTTACAACAGGGCAGTCTCGTGATGAAAGAATATTTAACGAGAACCCGGCTGGAAACACTCTATAAAGAGGTAGGTTTGATATGTTTGCTGGCTGTCGCTACTTTCCAAATTGCAATTGCATTTAACAGCACATATTTAGTGGATTTTTTTAAAAAATATTATGGTAAAAGGAGAAAATGCTCATCCTGTGCAATTTTTCCTTTTGTCTATATATTTTCAAGTTATTTTTGTTTTTCTTATATTAATTGTACATAGCACATCATGTGCAATTTCAAATTTTGTCTCAATATTTTCAAATCTATTTTGGTTACTTATATACATTGAAGATAGCTCAACATGTGAGCCATTTCTCCTTTTGTATCAATCATGCAACTCTATCAAATGATTTAAACTATCATTTCTTTATATTTCATGTACTTTGACCTAGATGATTTCAAAGCCATCTATTGTAGATTTCTTGTATGTAGTAAAACGTATGAAATCACTCAACCACTCAAATCGCTTTATCTACTTTAAGCCCTTTGTTGTTGTAACTCATTTTATTTGTCTGGTCAAGTACCCACAACATTTAATGTGTTGTAGTCATAACGGATATCATGACTGTTAAAATAAGTATCCATGTCCACTGAATACACATCATTTAAGGTCTTATGTAGGCGACGGCAAATTGTATGTCTGTTTGTTAAACCTGTCTTATCTACAACATATCTATACTTTAAAGTGTAGTTTTATATAGAGTTTTAAATTATTGTGACAAAAGTCGTCTGTTGCATATCCGTCAACATGTGCCTGTATGTGGGAATAAGTTATATTGACCAAGATTGAAGTCCAATGCCTTATTTATCCAACAAAGACATTTGCTAGTCCTGCCTAACTTGGATGTGCTGTTATATAAAGACTGAATACAGAAAAAGTTCGAATTTGATTTTTGTAAGATCATTCTAAGATGAATGAATTATCTTTAAATTTGAAAAAATACAGATTAAGGAATTGGTCGTCAACATGAGCAATTAGAAATAATTTACCATGTTACTTTATACTGGCTTATCCAGTTATTAATCAGTTTACGTTGTACTGGTTTATCCAGTTATTAATCAGTTTACGTTGTACTGGTTTGTCCAGTTATTAATCGGTTAACGTTGTACTGGTTTATCCAGTTATTAATCGGTTTACGTTGTATTGGTTTATCCAGTTATTAAACATGATACTTTGTACATTTGTACTTATTCATTCATTCATTAATCATGTTACTTTGTTCTGGTTTATCCAGTTACTAATCATGTTACTTTGTACTAGTTTATCCAGTCATGATTCATGTTACTTTGTACTGGTTTATCTAGTAATAAATCATGTTACTTTGTACTAGTTTATCCGGTCATGATTCATGTTACTGTGGACTTGTTTATCAAGTTACTAATCATGTAACTTTGGACTGGTTTATCCAGTTACTAATCATGTAACTTTGCACATTTGTACTTATTCATTCATTCATTAATCATGTAACTTTGTACATTTGTACTTATTCATTCATTCATTAATCATGATACTTTGTACATTTGTACTTATTCATTCATTCATTCATCATGATACTTTGTATATTTGTACTTATTCATTCATTCATTAATCATGCTACTTTGTTCTGGTTTATCCAGTTACTAATCATGTTACTTTGTACTGGTTAATCTAGTAATAAATCATAATACTTTGGACTGGTTTATCCAAGTACTAATCATGTTAGATCGAACTGGTTTATCTAGTCATAACTCATGTTAATGTAAACTGGTTTACCAAGTCATAAATCATGTTACTTTGTACTGGTTTACCAGGTCATGATTCATGTTACTTTGTACTGATTTACCAAGTCATAAATCATGTTACTTTGTATTGGTTTACCAAGTCATAAATCATGTTACTTTGTACTGGTTTACCAAGTCATAAATCATGTTACTTTGTACTGGTTTACCAAGTCAAAAATCATGTTACTTTGTACTGCTTTACCAAGTCATAAACCATGTTACTTGGTACTGGTTTAACCAGTCATGATTCATGTAACTTTGTACTGGTTTATCCAGTCATGATTCATGTTACTTTGTACTGGTTTAACCAGTCATAAATCATGTTACTTTGTACGTGTTTATCCAGTCTTAAATAATGTTCCTTAATACTGGTTTATCCAGTAATTAATCACGTTACTGTGTACATTTTCTCATATGAATATATATTCATGAGCTCAGACTTCTTTAACCATGTCCCACCTGCAGACACATGTGTAGCGCTTGACTTTTTCCAAAATGTTTTGCAAATTCTATTCAATATACATATTTTCATTTATAGAGATTTAGGACATTTTTGCACTGATGATTTTCATTGTTGTCTACTGTATATCTTTTTGTTTATTGGGAAGGAGTAATATGCACATTGTGACAGTTATATAAGTATTCATCTGCATTACATTGATTAGATTTGGTTTAAAACTGTTTCATAAAGAAATTTAGTGATATAATGGTGGCCAGTTCACCTACCCATGATATGTATGGCCGTGATATGTATGTACTTCACACAATTGTCTTTCCAAGCAATTTTCATGCTTTTTCAGAAAGACTGTTAAACATAAGTTGAAGACAAATGAATCCTGGATTGAAAGACAGCGTCGCTTCTGGGGCTTGGCATTTCTGCAAACTAACACAACTATTTATATCAACAGATTTCAACCGTTAGACACCTGAACAAATTAATACACAAGTTAATTGGGAAAGAAGAACTGAACTTAGAAAATATAAATGCGCTTTGTAAGGGACTACTTGATAAATTTGATACAGTCAAGGAGAGTTTGGAATCAGGGGGTGATGATGATTATGGTCAGAAAGAGACATTTCAAAGACCATACAAGATGCTGTTAGTATGGGCCGTCCTTCTTTGCAGGTGAATGTATTGTATTGGCAGGGAGAGACACATTGGGATAATTTCTTCATCTGTCTGTCTGTCAGTCCATTTTTTTGTGTCATTGACTGGCATATAGGCATGTCATATACCATTCTATGATTGCAAGTAGGTGATAACTGCATTTGACAAAAAATGGTAAGATTCTAATGATTTTGATGATTATTATTCTAGTCAATACAATTAAATATCACATTTTTACTACTTTATAATACCGTAAAATGTTGCATGCAAAAACGTGATATGTGCTATCAAGTTTCTGAACCACAAACCCAATCTTTATCTATATAATTACGCTGCATATTGGTTAAAATACTTGTGAAATATCACCTTCGTGCATTAAACAAATTATGCTTGTATTGAATAGCATAATGGAAACAGGTGACAAATGGCAATAAGAGCTTTCTTCCACATTGCTGTATGTATATGTCAACTTTGTGCGCCCAGTTTTTCTGAGTTTTGGACTTATCTTAGAAATTGATTACAATACAGTCCCAAATTGTTTACACTAACAATATGAATATTACGATTTGAAACATTAGAGAATCATGTTCACCAAATGGTGCAGTTATCGTTTTCTTGCACTCATGGAACGATATAATTCAAACACTCTGGTATAAATTAATATGTATGTCAACTGAAAAGTATAATTTTGTTTCATAGAATTAAATGACTGTCCCATTTTTAGAAATATATCTTTTCCTGGCAATATTTTAAATTATTGATTTTAAACATGTTTAAACCATTTCCAACCTGCCACGGCAGTTTGACACATCAACACCAATTTCGCGCCTTTGTCACCAATCTTTTCAACTTTATTCAGTACCGGTAATTATATATTAATTTATAGAGCTTTTTAATATGTACGTCTAGATATTTTCAAACATATCTGCTTCTAACTTTTGGTATTAAAAAGAAAAGGTTGAATAACTGTTAATCTTGAGGATAAAAAAGAGAGTGGACTGAATCTCTATTCTGATAATATGAGAGTTAATCTACTCACCCTTGCGTCGGCGTCACACATTTGTTAAAGTTGTGCATGCAAATACTTACATTTGACCGTAGCTCAGTATCTACTTGATCTTTCTACAATATTTTCCAACTACCACACCTATGTAAATAATCAAGTTTGATAACTCTATCCTGTATTACATGAATGTAATGTCATTTTTTTACTTAGAAATGCTGGTTAAAAATGTGCGTGCAACTACATTAAGAGTGCATATCTTAGTACCTACTTAAATAATTTCAACATGACACAGACCTTACAAACCATCACACCGATGTGAACACGCAAGTTAGGTCGTTATGTCCAGCATATATTTCAAATAATGGCCTTTTATTTACTAGAAATACTGGTTAAAGTTTTGCGTGCAACTATCTTTAAACAACTCTTCACAACTATTACACCAATGTAGATTATTATGCATTTAATAGAAGTTGTGTCCCTTTTCTACTTAGAAATAATTCTGGTTAATGTTTTGCATGCAACAACATCAAGACTGCATATCTTAATACCTACGTAATGCATTGCATTTGCACTATACACAACCCTTACCAATCATCACACACCATAAAACAAGCAAGTATAATAACTCTATCTGGCATATAATGCAAATTATGACTTTCTACTAAGAAGTATTGGTATAAGTGGTGCACGCATTCACAGACCATATCTCAGTAACTACTTGAAGCATTGTAATGATACTTTATACAACCATTGCACACGTTACACGATGAAGTGAAAGAACTATATGCTGCATATAAGGCAAAGTATGGCCATTTTGTCTTACATAGTATACTTTATACATCTCTTCTCAACCATCACTCCTATTTAAATAAACGAGTTAAACAACATTATATAATGCAAATCATCACACTTTAAGAAATTCTGATGAATATTTTTCATGCATTTGGAGTAACTAACAAGCGTTGGAATAGTCGAGCGCTGCGCTGTATTACGGACAGCTTGAGTTAGTTTTGTTATAAGAACCAAAGTCTATAGCTCAAAGGTCTAGGTGCTATCAATTTTATAAGACTTATGCAAAATATATAGCAGTTTAGTAACACTTATTATTGACCCAATATTCAGGGTTGACATGGCCAAGTTATTTTTGGAGCTAGGAGAGGAACCAGTGACTAGTGCTCTTGCTGCTTCCAGGATTGTTCATGCAATGACCAAAAACATGCCACTTCTGGAATCAAATATTCGAAATAAACTCCTGAATGCAGGAAAGTAAGTCATAATACAATGTCTCTTGATTATAAACCCATTTCAACTTAAGGATACATGTTGACGTAATTGCAGCAGGCGACATTTGAAAACTTTATGAGTAAAAGAAGAAATTGCTCATTTTAAGACAATTTGTTCAACTCTTTCCAATAATTATACTTTCATTAATAGAGATTTTCCGTTTGTTTTGCCTTGATATTTTCTTGTTATATGATGGAAAGCTCTCACTTACAATGTTGAATTGTTAAAATGGACTTATCCGGTTTCGCATCTAAACAAGTCCATACTCAATTTCAGCAATATCAAGATGAACGTGTCGAATTAAGTAGCTAATAGTTTAGAACATTGGTCAATTAGTCCAACTGTATGTATTATGGAAAATCTGCTTAAAACGACTTTTGAAACTTGATAAATATAAAGGAAAATTTGTTTAAAAGCAATGTTTTCTATATTGTTTCTGATTTATGCTGTAAATGGGCAATGCTAAATAGGTGCTGACTTTATAACACTTGGTGAAGAATGGTGTAAAACAATAGAACAAACACATGTCTGCTGTTGGTATTGAGCACTGACAACTCTATTAGTGTAAATGATGTCTTCCAATATATATGTGGAAAGGCAGGCAATAATTATGGACTTTTTCGTATCAGTATTCATAATATAACAATTGATTGCTTGCAAAGTGTATGTGGAATAAGGAAGCTTGTTATCATATTAAAGGTATTTTGAAATTCTTTTAAAAGAGAGTTTCTATACGCAGGTTGGAATATATTTTAATATAGAAAAATGACATTGAAAACAGCATCTATGGAACTAAGTATCTACTTTCAATCAAACTCCAATCAATCATTCAATCAATCAATCTAACATGAGTAATAAACAGGGACCATTTCATGTCAATACTAGCGTTATACCATTGTCAACAGGTGAGCAATACTTATCTAGTGTTGAGATTCATTTGAAATAATCACTACTAGATAGCATTAAGCTTTTGTGGTCCGATTTCTCCTTCGTCTGCGCTTCAAAGCAGAAGTTAACCATATAGCAAATATGTATTCCTTAATATATATGTCTCTATGTCTGTTTTCAGAGAGTTTGAGAGATTGGCTTCTTGTGTTGTCAATGAATGTCACCATAGCGACCCAGATAAAGCCATGATGATTGTGGAGAGAAAGTCTCCATGTTGGAATGATATGACTTGTCTACAGATTGCCGCTGCAGCTAATGATCAAGTGTTCTTATCAACAGGGACATGCCAGCAGTCCATAGATGTTACATGGAAACGGGGAATCATGTCTAGTTGGTATCAGGTAATTCTGATTGTTATTCTGAAGATAAGGAGGAGTATAGAGCCTAAGGGCCTCTTTATTAGTAAGTAATTAACCCTTTCCCACGTTAATACACTTGCTGACGCCTCTGCAGCAGATCACTTCTGAAAGCATTGTGACAAAAGAACCAATTGCTCAAAAGGAGCAATTTTTGCTTTTGCCACTATGTTTTCAAAGATGTTTGGTGCAAATGTGTTATACATGGGAAATTGTAAACTCTTTCAGACATACAAATGCATTTCGACGAATATTCAACTGTTGATTTTTGAATATATTGTGACGAATGGTGAATTTGCTCATACTGTTTTAAACCTCTTCAATAACTATTTTTTTCATTTGTAAATATTCTATATAGTTTTGCCTTGATAATTTTGAGGACTAAATAAAGCATTAGAAATATGAAAATATCTCAATACCCTTAGTTAACTGTTAGTACAAATACCTCTGAGAATAATGACGTCATGAACTAAGACAAGTGTTGTTGTAAGAATGCTCTACGAACTATGGGAAATGGTTCAAATCTTCTCTTTTTTTAGGTGTTGCTGGCCCTGATCTTTCCACCATATATACTCTGCGGCATTACAATTCTTACCCCAGCGCAGTGCAAGTTGTCAGCCTTTAAGAAGATAAAACTCTTTTATTCATCTCCCGTATCTAAATTTACAAATAGAAATGTAAGTATTAACTATACAATTAACCCTTCCCAAAATCAGATACTTTAAGGCGCTTCTGCAGCAGACGACCTTTAATAATAGTGTGGCAATAGGAGAAATGAATTGCTCAGTATTACCCTTTTGCTACAATCGTTTCATGTCTATTTAATAATTGCTCTCTCATATTAAGAGCGTTTCAATATTTACGACCAAATATTTAAAAGTTGTCAGCATTTTGAAAAGTGTAAATCTGGTGATTTCATAGCTGAGAATATATATCATATTTTATCCCGTTCCAGCATTCAACTAATCCGCAGCAGACGACTAGACATCTATCCAATAACGTAGGAAATCTCTATTAAAAAAATGAAGGTGTATATATCATAAAAAGTTGGAAACCTAGTGACAAAGGGAGAACATGTTTGTTTTGCGCACATTCTCCTTTTTTCAACATGTTTTTGAACGTGTTCTGCTGCAGAGGCATCCTAGTGTCTTAATGTGTGAAAGAGGTGTTTGGTAATGATACAGGATGTCATTTCATAACGGATCAGTTAAGCTGTGTAATATGTTCTCAGTCTGATATATATATATATATATATTAATGTTGGGTTTAATTGTAATGTTAATATGCATTTCTATGTTTTTAGATTATGTATGCTGTCTTTCTTACATTACATTCCTACTTGGTTCTCGTTGATTTTCGAGAAAGTCATGTAACCGCCATAGAAATCATTGTTGTGTTGTGGGTTCTTACCTTCTGCGTGGATGCTGCACACACAGTAAGTAATATGTCAATTGTTCATCCCTCAAACAGACAGATGTTGGCGCCTCTGCAGCAGTCGACGTTTGAAAACATTGTGACAAAGAGGAAATTGATATTACTAAGCAATTTCCTTTCTGCCACTATGTTTTCAATTATTATACATTCATTAACAGAGCTATTTCTTCATTTGTCTAGACGTTTTTGAAGTGGTCTGCTGATGATTTGATATCTGTGGGAAACGATAAAGCTAATTCCTGAAACGGACTGGTTTTTTTTATGCACACAACTTCGATGAAGTGTCTGTGCATCAGTCTTTTTTGTAACAGACTAAAAAGTTTAAACTGCATGCCATAGGCTAGGGTCCTGAAATTTTAAAAAAAAGCGTCTGTAAATTGGTAAGGATTAAATAAATTTAGCCACCTTTATCTTCCGTATATCATTGACCAGGAAAAACATTGTACCAAATATTTTCCCCCAACAAATGAGCTACGTCATGCAAAAAGGATATATAAAAAGATGCTCATAATGAGATTGATTTGAATGTTCCCCACATTGAATAAGTCTGCACTAGGTGACTTAGAAAACTTCTGGGCAAAATTATGGTCCATTTCTATAGACGAATGAGTCACTATTGTATGGAGTTTTTAAACTGGAAAAAGGAAAAAGTGCTCATCATGAGAGTGTGAAATGTGTAACCAAAGAAAGATCCAAAGCTAGAAATATTTACATCTAACTTCAGACGAACAGATTTTAAATTAATGAATTTTAGCAACAATTTCACATTTTTGAAGCTTCTACATGAAACAAATGTATATTGAAAACATAGCATGAGAACATGTTGGATATTACTCTATATATATAACTTATCCTTTTATTGGTCTGGCATTTCTATTCTTTGACAGAAATATTAAATATTTTGAAGACTCTTTGCTACATATATTGACCTACTTTTGCCTGTTATTACGGCGCTCTCCCATGATATGTCATTTATTTATAACCAGACCTAGCGAGAAGATAATACAGAAGAAGGTTACCATATATTGATGTTTAAACTTAATTGTGAATTCAGCATAAGAACCTATAAAAGCTTTCATGTTACATAATTAAAGTCTAAGATCGTCTTCCCTGTGTTAACTTCGTGCTCTCATGTAATATAACAACAAGGTTAATGAATCAAATTGAAGTATTGGTTCATATAAACCTAAATATTACAAAATATAAAAAAAAGTTTCTTTAGCACTCACACAATCTGTTTTTATTCAGAGAACATTTCAATTTGATAGCTTATTATCTGAAAGTATACACCTGTTAAAGTAAATAATAGACGTATACGCACATAGTCACAATCGTTTCATAAAAAAAAACCCGGAGCTATTTGACTGAAATGTGCTTGTATAATGATGAGTTCAGATTGTTAGCATAATTTGTTTTGTTTAGAAAGGGGGCGGGATGAAATAAGATATATTGATAGCATTCTGTGTAGGAAACGCTTCCGGAGTATTTTTTAACGAAGAAGAAAAAAGAAAAAAGAAAGTGAATGTAAAAGATAATTAATATAAGTGTGAAAATCGTATGCAGTTCTTTGGTCATACAGCTTATCATTAGGCTAGCAATAATAATCCATAAAGCATTCAACTTGATGAAACGTAACACATAGTGATGTACCTCTGTTTGGACTTATGTGCGCCGCCTACTAATTAACCCTTTCTCACATGTAACATATCTGCAGCAGACGACTTTGAAAACATGTATATAACTGAATGAGTAAATATTAAATGGGGTTGAAAATAGTGTGGCACATTTTAGTAATTGCTCATTATGAGTAATTCCCTTCTTGCTACACTATTCACAAAAGTCGCCTGCTGCAGATGTTTCAGAGGTGGGAATGTTGAATGTATATTGTTTCATGGCGCATCGACAGCTCATTTAAAGCGCAATTAAATTTAATTATTCATGATCCCTGGGTAAACAAACCAGTTCTAGGCTAGAAAATGTGCCTTGCCCAAGG
>JAUELF010020163.1:0-17725 GCA_031471495.1 Clinocardium nuttallii
ATAAGGAAAACAAGATCGCCCCACGAGGCCATATTTTTCAAATGATCAGTATACATTAAAAAATCTTAGTAGAAAGTCATTAAAGAAACAAATTATTTTCAAATCGGGCGAGGACTTTTGGCCAAGAAGATATTTTAAGTTTTTGTTATACACATATATTTTTTTTTCAACGAATCAGAATAGTGTGAACACTTTTGAAAGAGGGTTACCCAGGTAACATCTGTGCCAAATTATTGTTCACTATTCATATAAAAAGGAAAACAAGCTCCGTCACCTGGGGGGCAATATTTTCAAGGGATTGGAATAATTTGAAAAATCCTGAAAGAGGGACATCTAAAGAACGTTAGTGTAAAAGATTTTCAAATCGGGCCTGTACTTTTGGACAAGAAGACAACGGCGTTTTTTCATTTTTGTTGACATGGCAACCGGAGTTCCTCGTGTAATTCAATTATTGGAACAACTTTGAAAGGTTCACTCAGGTAAAATCCCGGCCAACATAACTCATATTGAGCCTCTGGTTCTGGTGAGCTATTAACAACCATATACTTAGTATGTTGGTGGTGGTTGTGGTTGTGTTCGAATGGTTGATGTTATTATCAATGTTATTGTACTTTATTATGTTTAATGTCTCAAGAACATGTTTATTCAGGGTCCCACAGCTAACGAACTACAGGCTTTAATTACAAACGGTGATTGTGGAGATGATCCAACTATAATTGTTGCCAAAATGCCCGGATACGTGCTATGTGGTGCCAAAACAGAGCGGCCCAAATCGTTCGCGCTACCAACCACTGTGAGTATATACATTTTTGTTCTGAAATATTTTTACCAGGCTTAAAGGTAAACTATATATGAGCGGCGTCAAGATTCAGATCATTCAGCACATCTAGCAGTCTAATCTTGATCTGAACTGGTCCGACGTTAGTAAAAGGTTTTAGATTATACTGTAAAGAAGTATACTTTTCGATCCTTTAGCAGGTATTGTTTCCACTCGTTTTACAATTACATTAAAATGTTGGCATTCATGGAGCGTTGTTCATTTGTTTGCTTACGGTAAGATTTTAATCAGACTGTTTCTACGTATGTGTAAGACCTTCTATCGGACAGAACCAAATTAGACAAGTTATGAAGACGAGGTATTACACACCACATTATAGTTCCCATATATGTGTGCAAAAGAGTTTATTCGTTTAAAACGATTTGTCAAATATATCAAGAGTTCAAATTTAAATTGCATGTCTATTCAATTATTAAAAATCGGGAAATAAACGTATCAAGAATTATAGTCTTATAGTAATAAACTAGAAATTGTTTGTATCCAATAAAGAGGAACTCAATTAGGCGGATTACGTATATTTAAATTATAAATGCTTACTTTTAGAACAAGGAATGGAAAGAAGTCATCTATATACATGACGAGAAAAAGCTTGAGGGGAAAGTGTGTGGAGCTTCCTATAACAAATGGTCATGGGGTACGTAGTTGGTCGGCTGAATGCTGTTTATGTATCGGTGTATCACCTTTCATCAGGGTTTCGATAAATATTTCCTAGAACTATAATAGTTACCTCCCTTGACGGTCATTTTGATAAGCAAATACTATAAAGCTTTAATGAGTATTAATGATTTAATAGAGTAAATTAAAAACAATTCAGTGACAATAAGGATCATACTAAGAAACTTGAGTTGGAAATATTATTTTGTGTTGAAGCTTTTGTTTTATGTGATTAATGAAGTTTCTTGATTAAGTTTTTGTTGTATAAGTGGATGTTCAATGATATATTATTTGATGTTTTCATATATATATATATATTATTTAAAATCATTGCCTATCAATATGGCTGCAAAGGGGATGTTTAATGATAACCAGTTTGCCTTCAAGTGTTCTTATTGCATTCTCCTACTTCTGAAAGTATTTTTCACGGGCAATGGATGCCTATCCATATAGACTTTTCGTCGCACACAATTAATATCATTATATCGATTTTAGGCAAAACTATGATTTAGTTTCATCAGGTAAGTTTCCTTCGTCCTGAATATTTTTTATATGATACGGATCATTCTCTATCATTTCTCGAGAATAAATTCGATTTTCTTTTTAGTGCAATTTTTAGGGTTGCCAAGGACCATTGTTTTATAAATTTTAATCGATAACATTCTTGTGGCTTAATGATTTGCTACCCATGAAGATGACAAAATAACATCATTTAATCCAGACCCTGCCATATGCAGCTTATGATAGAAATTGCAACCACTAAAGGCCTAGCTGAGTGATACCTTGGTCTTTATTGGTGACTTCTCACATATACACAGTAAACACAATACATGTGTAATATAAAGATTATTTAACTTTCAATGACAGTTCAAGTACTTTTAAGAAAATTCTATAATTCAACCACTTTTCCAATTCGCTGTGTCGATTTAGGATTTTCTTCGTAAGGCAAGTTTAAATGAGTTAATCATACGCTATATACGTTGCTGTTTCAGGACCAATCAAATCGACACATTGTGGTATACAAATCGGGCATGGATCAAAGTTGCCGAATTATGTTGGACTTATTGATGACGTAAGAATATTTCACATTGTTTTCTTTTTATTAATTACATGACTTTATAACCATGCATACCTATATTTGCTTTGAGACGTTTATCATTAATTTAATCGTCTGGATTAAAAACACCTTAATACTCAACTCAAGTTAATTGTATTAGGCTATTGGCAAATAAACACGTCATTGGCCATGCACAATAAATACATGAAAATGTGACGATGATAAAAAGTTACATACTTTGAATTAGTACAAAAGTCAAATTATCAACATATACTGCTAAAAAAACATTTGATTATAATTAGACGATATTTCCTAAGCTTAAATCGCTCTTTTCCAAAAACAAATCTTTTATAAACTGTGCCGTATTGACTTGCGTCTTTCTTTTTTTGGATTCCTATATATCGTTACATTTAGTAACAGTTGGCCAAGTTATGGGAAGAGAGGAATGTTGTTCCTAGATCATGGAGTTTCGGACGAATGCATAGAAAGTCAGATATTCTGTTTCCATCTGCTTTGAATTACACAATTTATAAATTCTGTTCGCTCTTTCAATAGTTTCGAATTGTCTAGTTTCAATTGCAAGTGTATGGGCTGTAAGTATAAATTGGCTAAATTTGCTAAATTAAATCCTTAGCTTTTCATTTTTTAAATTCATTAAATAGTTTTCACATTCAAAACAAATTCTTAAACTTACAGGAACACTCTGTTCTCGAGTAATTATTTTATAACTAAGCAATTCTTCAATAGAAGTGTCCCTAATACGTCTTTGAATGGTTTTAAAACAAATACTGGATGTATTATCGGAATTTATTAAATATGAAAACCCATAATCGTCAAACTGTATTGAACCACAAGGAGTTAGAGCGATTTAATATCATAATGTGTGCACAGTATACTGTGGACATATACCTATCGGTATTATCTTTAATTTTAAATCAATACATGAGTTATCTATCGAGAGTTATCATTCTCAAAGAGTTTCGTCCGAGTTCATCATTAACAGCGAAGTTCGGGGTTTGTGTTCGAACACCAAGAAAAACTTGCAAAATTGAATGTGCAGTTTTTCAAGAACCTTTAAACCATATATATATATACCAAGCCTCTGCCACGTAGAGTAGAATCGCATCAAGAAAATGTAATTTTGTTTTAATATCCATTTAACATTTTTAAATGAAAGCAACAAATTACTTATAGCTCTCAGTGCCTGAACATCCAGTTTAGAGCATTTTACCCCAAAGTTAAACTGATCCACTGCTTCATCGCCAATAAACCATTCAAAATCACAGATTTTACTTTCACCAACATGCAACCAATGTTTTCGTTTTGTAACTAGTTTAACATTCACAATGTGTTCTTGCTTATATCAAGATTTTACAAAGTTTTGAGACAGTGCCAATTTTGGCTATACGTGAACTTATCCTGCAGGGCAGTCAGTAACCACTATAGTTATGCATCAACGATTGCAAACACTAACAGTCATGCGAATGGTTCTGCTTCTCCAAGATTGTTCAAGTTACTTCCTTTGATTCTTTCAGATCACATTATTCCAATGTAGGCCGGACGATTCCATTTTAACTGTGTATGGCGGACAAAGACCACCGGCTTTCAATAACCCCCCTCCCACCATGAACGTTCACTAACCCTGGAAACAATTACTGCAACGAATGTTAACCGTTTACCTGATATGCTAGTTGTTAAGTCGTTTGATCTGAAAACATTTAAGGAGAAAAATAATAATACTTCTAAAATATTGAAAGGATCATAATGGAGATTGTAGAATAAATTATATTTCTTCATCGATATGTCATCTGCTGTAAAGGTGTCTGAGGGTGTATATATAAGGGAACATATTTAAGTTTAACTCAAAGACCGAAAAATACATTTTTTCCAAAGTTTAAATACTACATAGTTCAAATTTGCGCAATAAAATATATAACTGCTTCCTACGGTGCATTGTTTTAAGTATATTTACATATCTTTACCATTTCGACTTCGAAAACGTCTTGCGATAAATGTAAATAATCTCAAAAAATTAGAACAGTTTGGCAACATTCGTCGGCTGCTGATACGTCAAAATGCGTCTATAAGCGGGAAAGGGTTAATTTTGCGCAAGTTATCAACAATAAATTTAAACAAGGTTTTTGTGTGGGGCTATTGAATGTCTTCAATTATAACATAATTTAGTGAGTTCATGACAATAGTAAATGACATCCTGATAAAGCCAAAGAAAAACATTCAGTAAATGGAAGACTTGGTCTTTTAGACGAATGGTCGAAGTATGTTGTCATTCCTGACATATCGAACTCTTTTCCGTGTCTGAAGTGGTTACATCTTAGAGAATAAATGTAGATACAAAATTCACGCGGTTCTTAAATTTTGATTTTTGTTTTCGTAATAAGTTACACATCCGTGCCAGCTTTTTAAGCTAGTTTGCATGCATGAAAGATTAAAGATGTCAAAAGGTGACGCCGCATAATGCGTTTCTGGATGATGGACACGCGGAATTGAGAAAACATATGATGCCGTACATTTGGTAAGCAGTCCATTTCTTATATTTTGTACCAAATAATATAATTGAGTCATTACGAAATTATTCTATAGTCACGATGAGGTAACACGAACAACAATGTGGAAGAATGAAATGTCATCTGGACTGAAATCGGCAAACTTTCTTTCCGACGTTTGACAGTCAATGCGACATGCGTCATTTGTCTTTGACCAATGGGATTAGTCTATGTGGAAAAGCAGCCAGTTGCTTGGGAAGATTGTTGTGTGGAGTACTGGTGTGAGACAACCAGGAAACATATGAGTAGGTAAACTGGCCGCCGTGATATGACTAAGAAATTGTTAAAAACGGCGTTAAACACCAATCACTCAATCAATGGAATTGGTTTGAAATACAAAGAGTGTTTCTCTTTGTCTTAGCCATTGAATACTTTGGAACTGAAATGAAAATGTTGCTTCCGAATTCTAGAACTATAACGATTTTTAATCGAATGATAACATATTTTGTCGGTGATAATATCATTTCACAATACATACCTTGCCTTGACGTTTAATCCAAGATAAGCAGTATTTTTGCTTTAATACACTTTCATAAGATATATGTATTGGTTTATGAAAATGCAGCTAGCAATGACATTTTATGAAATAAAATTTGGTTAAAAAGTATGAATACCATATTATTTATCTCTTGACAAAGGTCAGGATCAGGTCAACTTTATCAGGTAATATCAAGGTTATACCAAGGGGGCGAACGGGGTGACATCCTTAGAATGTAAATTTTCAGTTATAGAGCTTATCATATCTTCCATTATGAACTGTACAATATAGCACTGCCTTGCACTTACATGTAGTCCAGTTTTGCACGAAAGACAGCACTTGTACAGAAAGGAAAGCACAGTTGTTTCTTATTAACAGAGACAAGTTCATATAAAACCTGATATTACTTTAAACTTATTTATTTTACTTCGATTCCGAAGCAAGCTTTCAGCTTATATTAATCACGCTTGCTCACCTTAAATCAGTATTGTTTGTCTTTTAGTTGTTAAAATATTCCAAGATTAGTGTTACATGAACAATTGATTGTACCAATTTTGAACATGGACTAATAAAGCGCTGCAAGAGTTTAAAATAAATCTGTAATATCAATGTTTGCTCCCCAGATGGGATGTTAAATATCAAAGGGACATTACGACGTAAACAAATCGAAGCTTGGTACCGAAGCCTCTTAGAAAGTTCTCATAAACATTGACGTCCAGTCTGTAGTTTCTGGTAAAGAGCCTTGACACGACAACTGGACGTATTGACCCACGCACAAACAGACAACACATCGACTGCGACGTTAACCATTTCCCACATACAATTAATATACAGCAGACGATTTTGAAAACAATCATGCACAAATATGGAATATCTTGGAACTCTCCTTTTGTCGCAATGTTTTAAAGGCCTTCTTTTGCAGACGTGTCAGAATGCATCACTACTTCATGTACAGCTATGTAATGGTAGCTTTTGCTTCAGGGGTATTACAACACGGAAATACATGTACTTTAAACATGGAAGTTATGGCTGCGCTGCTTGGCGATCAGGGTTGTCTGGTGTCTGAATAAATGAATCAGTAGTACTGGTTACTTACCCAGTAAACGCCTTGATCTAACTGAAACACTGCTTAAGCAGCGTAAAACACCAAACAATCAATCAATCAACTAAAACCACAGGAATCATCGCTTCAAAAATGTACAACATTAAGAAATGCTTATAGCAGTTGAACTAAAAGCACGATAGCCTTGTGATATATTTCTGCGTAAGGTGCATTGATACGAGGCGTGAAGATTTTGTAAAGGAACCCCCATCTTGACATTTCTTTCTTTGATGTCGTTCATATTTCCTACTTTTTGAATGACGCAAATGCCAAGCATGAAATTATAACACTGTTGAAACCGTAAACATCGTTCTAAAAGTATGGTAAAATAAATAATCTCATAGCTCTTACATACTTGCAGTTTCAGTAAACAAAGTTCGAGTCGAGGTCCATTTTATATTCTGAAGGATTACTTCGGATTTCTCGAATTAAGACACCGGCCTATATGGTGTTCTACTGTCCATATGTAATGCTCATTTCAACAACATTGTAGTTTGACTAACTTAAAAAGTGAACATTTTAACTGTTGTCTGAGTATTTCAAAACACCTATTGCAAATAGACAATAGTGCTTACAGAACGGGGCAACTTTGAAATAATTATACATTTTGCTTATTACACGACGCGGTCGACGTAAAGGTGATGACCACAGCTCTCCTATAATACGGTTCTGGTGAATCAAACTAGTTTAAATTGAGCCGCTTCTGGTACTCAAATGTTTATATAAATGTGAGTGAAAATGTAGGCTACATTTGTAGTTTTTCTCGAGACCAATCCTTACCATACATATATTTCCAGGAAAAGATGACGACATAAGCAGTTCACCACCTAGAAACCCATCCGGAAGAAGAAATCCCGAATACACTCTATCGGATATACCACAGATTCGAGCATTTAAATATGCACCACCGTCACGTACTAGTATTCGAGGTCGGTCGTCTTCTAGGTCAGAGACGCCTAGGGTTACAGAATCTGAGCCGAGAGAAAGCCGGCCATCGTCTGAGCCGAGAGAAAGGCGGCAATCATCTGAGCCGAGAGAAAGGCGGCCATCATCTATACCAAGAGATCAATTTGGCTCTGACCCAAGAGATCAATTTGGCTCTGACCCAAGGGGGCTACCATCGATAGACCAACGACAAAGACATCACAAAGACATGGATCCAAGATTTGCGCGAAACATGCATTTTCCGGACGGAAATCGGGGCTATAGACCAAGTTTAAGTCCACCACAAAGACCGCCTATCCGGGCTGTGCCTCATCCGCCCCCATTCTTCCCGCCGATGACAATGCCTTTTCCTCCGGCTCTTTACCCGCCTCTGACAATGTCAATGCCTCCAGCTGTATTCCCACCAATAAACCCAGCTCCACCATCAAAAGCCCAGAGATTTAATTTCAATAAATACTTCGTTTCCCCAAATGCTCAAAACCGGGTACCCTTTCTTCCCCATTTTCGTAATAATATACCAACGTTTCCTTCGATACATCTTTTACATAAAATGCCGCCGCCAATTACTAATCCTCTTTTTATGAAATACCATCCATATCTACGCGCTGTTAATCCCGGGTTGTCAAGATATTTTTTCTCGACATTTGGCCCAGCTACACAACCCCAAATCACTTATCCTTACCCAAATTACTTTGCCAATCAAATGTACACACATAACCCTATGATCAATAACAAGAAGTATCAAAGCACGGGGCCTACCTCGAAGTACTTTGCCAATCAAGTAAATATGAAGAAATATAACCCTTTGATCAATGACAAAAAGTATCAAACCACGGGGCCTAATTCGAAGTACTTTTCCAATCAAGTAAATATGAAGAAGTATTTCCCTTTGATCAATTATCCAAACTATCGAAGCACAGGCCCTAACTCGAAATACTTTTCCAATCAAGTAAATATGAAGAAGTATTTCCCTCTGATCAATTACAAAAGGTATCAGCCCATACCTTATCCCGCAATCAATTTCTGGCCCATTGTCCCACCACTTCCAAAACGGTTACCGAAACAGAAATATTTTCACAACCCAAAATATTTCCGAAATACGAACGCAAAGTACTATCAAAACAGGAAATATGGACCAACGGTCCGTGTCAGAAATAGTTCGAAATATGGCCTACCTCATATACGCAATGCGAGCAAGTTTTCAAAACTAGGTCCAAAGAAGAACATTGGAAAATACTTTTAATGATGCTGTACATGATATTACTAAGGAAACGTATCATCCTATTTACCCTACAAACAAGAATTGCTACAAATAAATTATTTGTTCATTAACCTCGGTCGTAATGCATTAAAGACGCGCGAAGAATCACGTGACTATCTAATCACCAATGTACTGTGATGGACAGCAGGTTGGGTGAGGTCTCTCCAGGGATATATATAGATAGATTGTATTCAGGGAAAGGGGCATATCTACCCAACATACCACATACATGAACACACATCGCACATTTGTTTAATACAGTCAATCATTAATGACAAAGTGGTGCCAGTGTAAAGTGTAATAGTTATGCTGCTGGAATTGTGTTATGTTTTAATACGGATGGACCAATTAACCACTCCTGCTTGCACGTGTAATCAACTGAACATGTAAGCTTTCGTCTTTCGAAATGTTTTTAATTTATGTAACAACTTGAAACGAAACATTTCACGTTATCTTCAAAGGAACATGCTTGTACCTTTTCTATATTGATATGTTATCGTATCTTATGTTCGTTTATGTGCAATTGTCTATATTTTTCAAGCGACTAATAGGTCTTACTGTCTTTAAACTGTATGCAATGCAATTTAAGGAACTGCACACTGTTTTAATGATACACAAGGAATACGCGCGATATTAAACTAAAAGTGTAGAAACACCAACTTTATAAATGCATGCTTTGCTTTTTTTAACTCAAAACTCTCTCTGTTAATTTTCTGTAAAACTGTGTGTTCAATCTACAAGTTTAATAAGCTTTATAGTTTGTCCTGTACATTGAAAGATCGTAACTTTGTTTTAATTGTGGCGATAGTTCAGGCGTATTTACAATAAACTTTGTAAAATCACTTGTTTATATTTTGATTTTATTTCTAAATAAATTTAATTCCTTTTGAAAGACCATGTTCATTTTTAATATATTTACCAAGCACTTAGTTCATACATATTCTCTACACCAGGAAAACCTAACGAAAACCATTTGCTTACAATGTGAATAAATCTGTTCAGTCTTATTTACATTTGCAATATTTGCCAAGACCTTGCCAGGAAACGTTTTACAATCATAATAAATCATTGTTGAAGTGGTTGACTCCCATTCATACAAAGGAAGAACTTCAGCTTAACTTGTCAAACGTATTTTAAGGACCTTTATGTCGTTTAAAGAGTATTGATTAACACATGTAAGTAAGAAGATGTTATTATATTGAATGATGTACACGACTTGACTCTAGAACTACAAACACTGATCGAATGGCACACATAACGTTATTGATAGGAACAGATAATCGAGAAGAAGAGAGGAAAAGGGACATGATATAATCGACTTTGTAACCAATTCGAATTTGATATGTTCAGTTTAATATTTTGTATACATATATCATATATATGCAGCACAAGTGGTGATGGTAAATGTATCGCAAATGCTTCAATCTTAGTTATGCTATGTGTCTAATTATAGAAATAAGGACATAAAGAAATAACCGTCCGTTAAGAGGCACCGTATTTTTTATATTTTAAATACCCTTATTTAACAGGCACATACATGTGTAATGTTTTTAAAAAATGCACAATTGTCTCTGCTAATATCATGTTTTTATTTTTATTTTATTTTTATTTCAGAACATTATACTGCATTGTATTTTTAGTACATGACAATGTGCTATGTTTAGAACATTGCACTGCTCTGATTTTTTAGCACTTAAGAACATTACACATTGCTGTTTATAGAACTTTCAGAACATTTCACTGCACTTTTGAGTACTTAACAATGTGCTATTTTTAGAACATTGCACTGTACTTCTTTACGAACATAGTACTTTGCTATGTTAGAACATTACATAATTCAAATTTTAGAACAAGACACAATCCAAATTTTAGGACAATACACTGTACTTATTTCAGATCATCCATTGTAATATTGTTAGAACATTCTCTGAGCTATTTTCAGAGCATTAAACTATTCATTTTTAGAAAAATGCTCTTTGCTTTTTTCACCTTTTTTTTCCTGCAAAGTAAAATTCAGACACATGCAATCTGTTTTATGAAGTTGTATTTCAAATGACACAATAGAAATATTTTGAAATATATCGACATTTACTTTTCAATGAAACAGAACGTGAAGCGAATTAATTGACAAAAAGTGGATTTATGTTGCTTCAGCTTTTATATGAGCATATATCACTTGGTGGTAGTACGCTAGTATGATATCGACACCCAGTGTGAATGTTGTTAAATAAAAAACTTATATTGCAGAAAATTATAAACCACGTACCTAATCAAACACAAACTGGGAGATTCATTAAATAAAAAAAATCAGATATAAAGAGAGAGATATAAACATGCTTTCCCTATACGAAGAAATAATCTTTTTCGATTTCAGATGAAAAGAAACTTGGCGAATGTATGGACATCGTTGGGGAAATGTATAAGTTACAATTTAATCCAAAGGACCATTGCTCTAAACCGGTATCATATAGCGATACAACTGGCACAGTGAAACCCTAAACTACTTGGATCATTTCTCTGGATTATTTCAAACGGAATAGGGCGGGGTTTGATACGAACCTGTCAATAGCAATGGTTAGCTATGATCACTAATTCGTACATCTTGAGTCAAAACAGATAATGCATGAATGGTTACGATAATTAATTACATGAATGATTATCGCTTAACTCGCCTTCAATAAACATACCAATTCAAAGGTATGTAGTAAACCCCACCCTGTCTTGTCAATTAATCTTGAGAAATTTCAACAATAGACGTATATTTGAGCGATGCTCTGTGAAAACTAACCTTAGCCTAAATAGTACACTTGTTTAAAAAGACATGCACTTCTATTTTAACCCTTTCCCACGTGCAACACATTTGCAACAGACGACATTGAAAACATTTTGGCAAACATATAGAAACTACTAATGAAAATATTGAAGAGAGTTGAACACAAAGTTGAAAAAGTAGAAAGTGCTCATCATGAGCAATTACTCCTTTCGCCACTTGCTTTGGAAGATTGTTTTTGCGGAGTTCTGGTAATAGAAAACCAGAAAACACAAGAGTAGGTGAACTGGCCGCCGTGATATGATTGAGAAATTGTTTGAAACGGCGTTAAACCCCAATCAATCAATCAATCCTTCCGCCATAATGCTTTCAAATGTTGTCTGCTGCAGAGACGTCAGAAAGAGAAAGGGAGGGTCTGAAGGGTTTACGGACGTTTTCTTGATACCTTGTATGACTACTTGACGAACAGTGCAGATCCAGACCAGACTGCATTACGGTTGGCTTTTGTAGAGCGCCGCTCATTTACAATTTAACCCTTCCCAATATACAACAAAGTTGAACCATTCGAATTTGAATGTATTTAGTAAAGAGTAGTTGAAAAAACAATTATTGAATAAAGTTGTAATTTCTCCATTTGAAAAAAATATTTCGAACTCGTAAGCTGCAGATTTTCTAAAAAGCATCTGTATGTTGGAAAGGGTTAACGCGTTCAGATGTTTTAAATGAAAATGTGTCAAGATGATAAAATGATATCGGGTTACTTAGATTCACAACATTATAATTTACGGAATAATTGTATAAATCGGCCAGAAATGTTTTAAAAGGTGCCGACTGCATGGGTGAGAACTGGATGCTAAAAGGGAAACCATGAACGTATTCAACAGCTTGTTTCGTTCGTATCAATTTGTTTAGTTTCTTTACTCCCAATATACAATGATATGTTACTTTCTACTTTCTACTTTCCATATCCTTAGATGTCCAGTGATACTTCCTCTATTATTGAAATATCACTTGAAATATCACAGAGAAACATAAAAAGCAAACAGAATGTTTATTCTAATTAAATGTAAGATTTAATAATGCCTTTTTTCTTACCTACTAGTCTAAGATGGCGATCTCATATATGTGTCTTGTAAGCGAAAATTCTTGAGCGTAAGTTCTAAATCTTTATCGAGAAAAATCCTGTTCAAAAATACATTTCGATTCAGCAAAAAAATAAGCCTACGTGAAATAGAAACTGCTACATTGAAATAAGGAATCGATCTCATTGGACGAGAGTGTAGATCACCATCTACTTTCAGGAAAATGCTTGATACAAAATTATCTTCGTGCCTAAATTGAATGTTTATTGAACTTAAAGATGCTGAACTTCAGATTAAAGATAGTATAGTCAACGTTCTAAAACTGTTCGAAAAAGTATCTTGGAATATTAGAATCATAATTCTGGGATAAATTTAGAGTAATATTTTCACTTTCCAGTACAATTAACATCTGAATATTAGTTTTGTATGCTTCATTTTTACTAGGTAAACGGTTAGCCAAATTGTGTATATTTTCAGGGCTTTCAATAGACAGGTTTTTTTTACTGTCAACATTTATCTTAACTATTTATTACTTACTTTGTTGTCACTATTAGCAATATTTGCAAAGGTTGCAACATTTAAAATTGTTGATCTTTCTCTGGAGTTCAGGCCCTTTAAAATAGGAATACAAACCACACGGATGGATCGAAAAGATTGATCGTTTGATGTTAACGCCGCATTCAACATGTTTGCAGTTATATCACGGTGCTTCCTGGGTAGGTTACCAGTACTACTATCCTAACACCAGAGAGTCAGTCGTAATGCTAAACCCGAATCTCTGACCACCGATGAGGGAAGCAATTACCTCCAGTTTTAAAGATTTTGGTATGTCCCGGTCGGGGATCGAATCCGCGACCTGCCTCTTCCTATTCACCACAGAGGCGTTATGAATCGAACAGAAATTGTAATTTGTTGGAATTGTTTAGGATCCGAATCTTGTTTTTAGTTCATCTACTTAACCATTCAGAATAAAATATATATCAATGGTATGTGATTAAGCTTAATAAAACCACACACAAAACGTTTTATTTTATTTCAATGACCAATTTGATAAGAAATGTCTTCAATGATCAATTTGATAAAAAATGTCTTCAATGACCAATTTGATAAAAAAAATATTTTAATAAAGCTGACACAACTGTTAATGATAAACAGTGTAGATAAGGCTTACCCCTTGTCCAGCCATGTGTTGAATAGAAACACAACCTTACCGTTAACCCTGTCCCACATACACCCACTCTACAGTAGACGACTCTAAATATAAGAAGATCTCCATAAAGGGAAATACAATTATTAAATAGAGTTGAAAACATTTTGGCAAATGGGGAAAATTGCTTATCATTAGGAATTTCGTAATTTGTAACTTATCTGCTGCAGAGGCATCATTTGAATGCCAAATCTTTTAAAACTATCTTTACTTGAATTTGCTTGTCTGATATTAAATATATTTGAAAGTAATGTTCCTCGTGTGACAGACTAGCTCGATAAGGTAGAAGTAGAGCATCAATCCACAGTTGAGTCATACCAAAGGCTTTTAGAAATGACAGTTATGTCCTTGGCGCTGGAGATGGTTGGGTTACATTACGACTGACTGTCAGGTGTCATGATAATAAGACAGGTAGTCCTGGTAATTGACACAGATGACTCCATGCAGACAAACCTCTACAAATATCTGGCCGTCGTATTGATTCGTTTAAAAACATGGGCATTACCAGGCGATATGTAAAATGCGATGAAATAACACAACTTTAAACAATATTCTCACCTGCGTGTGCCTGTCTGATTCCTTGATAAGTCAGTAGAAATGTTCCTTGTGTGGCCCCCTCTATAACACTTATCAAATCGATATCGGTTGTTTGAAAAACATGTCCGCTAGATGCTACCCTTGTTATTTTTGTCGAATTACTTGTTAAGTATGGGTTTCCACAGTTTGCTTAGAATGTCATGATGTTTCACTCACTTCCTTGGTCAAAGTTTTCGGACCTTAAATTTTACACATTTCCCATTACTCAGGTGAGAAAGTAAGGTTTATTCCTCGCCCTCGTGTTTACTTCGGCAGAATATAGCTGTAAAATAACATGTTTATCAATAATCTAAATGTTTTAACCATATGAGTAAACGCAAACTGATAAACAGTCTTGCTTTAATGTTATTTTAACAAAATAAACACGTTGCGCATTCTACTATGTTTAATGGGTAAACAAACATTATCATAAAACACAAACTATTAATCAATGAAATATTTGGAAACTCTCTTTAAATGAAAGTACAATCATTGAATAAGGTTCAAAACATGGCGATAAACGGAGGTTTGCTCGGTTTGAGCATTTCTTTTCTTTTTCTGTCATGTTTTCAAGAAGCCGTCTGCTGCAGAGGCATCAGAGAGCGTCATTATGAGGGAAAAACCAAGAAAAAGACCAATAGTATGGATTTTTTGTAAAGTTTCGATTCAGATCTGCCTAAGCATGTCGCACAGGCCAACCTGAACAGACACGTTTCACCTTATGTGGATTATCTGTTTCGGGAATCATGACTCTATACCTCCATCCCCCTGAGACGGAATGTGTTGGCCCGTATTAGCATGTGCGGACTGCACAGGCTGGTCTGTGTCGTTACATTACTCAGACTCCAAAATGTTTAGGCTGATCGAATTTTGATAAACACATTCATAGATTACTGACGACAATAGTACTCTGCTTCAAGTAAGCATATGAACCGAGATTTATATTATGGCAATCTTTTTGAAATAAAACCAAAATACTTCGCTGTACGTATGTATTGGATCTGACGACACCACATAAAAGGTTGTCTCGAATTGACCCGATACACTTAAATACTCATGAGCACTTACATTCGGAGTCTCGACGATTACAGCATCTCTATCTCGTTTATTTATATGGGTTATCATACATGTTTATACAAAACGATTTTGAAAGCGACAATTTGATTGGCTAACGCAAAGGTCAATATGTATTGGAGATTCATACGGTCTATATACATGTACGAGCGAGCGAAGTTTAGGTCTGGTTTTAACGAGATTGTTATAATGGTAGTTCAGCAATTATGAATGTATGATTTATAAACCATCTTATGTGTGCGATATTGGGTTTGCCATCTGTATATACTTCGACTTTTCTTGAGCATACATTTGTGTCGAATGTCTGTTCCGTCTGTATCTGGCTATTCAGGTTGGGCAAAACGAAACTGACAACTGAAAAAGAAAAAAATTCATTTCTAAATGGTATGAGCCTCAACGCAAGGAGTCGGCATTTAGACACAAGTGATCAAAATGAATACATCACGACACCGCTTGTAAAGTATCACACTTGTGGAAGACGTAGTCCAGAGGTCCCGAGTTCAGTATCCATGAGAGCAGGGTAAAATATATTATTACATTTCTGTCCATCACAGATAAGGATATCTCGGTGAAGGAAAATTGTTGATTTACATTTAATTAACACCAGTGAAATAAACTACCTTTAATCTCGTACACAATTGCGCATGCGTGCCCCTCCTTTTTTCAACGGACTATTTTAAGATTGACGTCATGCAGGTAGACTCCTCCCACTTAACATTAACCGCAATTTTGAATTCCACAGAGAAGTAAATTAGGTCACGCCTCATCCGAAAATAATGCGCAAAGTAGGTAAAAAGACAAACAAAAATCCCCAGTAAACATAAAATATGGTGGAAGATGCGTAATGAAAAATGTAATGTATTACAACAAATAACAATGAAATGTAATAAACAGATTATTCTTCCTACACATTCGTTTTGTTTGAGTAATCTAGAAAACAGACATCGATAGTGTTTTGTAATAATGTGTACCACAATCGATGTAAAACAAGTAAATGATGTATTGCAAGCAATACAAAAGTCCCCTACCGGACGAGGACAGCACACTGTGTATTGTATATGCACTTTTGGACATATCATCCCGTTAGGGATAATACAGCCTTGGCAAAGAAATTGCGGACGGACCTACAGACGGATTGACGGACGCGAGCACACATATAGTGCCCAGACCGGTCTCCAACCGGTAGGAGACTAATACATAAATTAAACTTAGCTATAACTATCCCTTACCTCCTTTATA
Source organism: Clinocardium nuttallii (assembly GCA_031471495.1). Classification (NCBI taxonomy): domain Eukaryota; kingdom Metazoa; phylum Mollusca; class Bivalvia; order Cardiida; family Cardiidae; genus Clinocardium; species Clinocardium nuttallii. The sequence continues at coordinate 16,848 of JAUELF010020163.1, forward strand.
CATCCCTTGAAACTTTCAAAACCTTTACCCCATCCTATCTTAAGTCCACATATACTTTTTGCTATGGACCCTAAAAAAGAATAGAACGTGTTCTGTTGCATCGCATTTTGGCAATATGTTCAAGTTATATTGGAATTAAACATATATAACTAAAATGTGTAATCGTCTTTAAGTGCATCTCGTTTATAAGCAGAAAGGCTTCAGTGGGACTGTAGGAATCCACATTGACCGAGTGTTTGGGTTGTGGCGTTTTGAACCGGGCGGTCTGGGATTAATGCCCACTTGCGGCGGCTATTCAAGTAATGGTTCGCCACATAGGGAACATGAATATATATATGTTGTCATCTTGAATCAATGAAATACTGTTTGAAACGTCATACCCCTAAATTTTGCCGAGTTTGATATCTGACATTTTACCGAGTCTCTTTGCATTACATATTATCAAGTTTTGGTACGACATTTTATTCGTGAATGTTGAGTTAATGCGGACAACGATTTGATATCACTATTGATTCCGCACAAACATTATATACCCCCACCCTATCGTGTCTTATACAGCGGATAATACTAGTAAACCATAAACTTCTTTACCTTGGAGCGGCCTTTGTTGAGTCTGTCCGTTTTGGTGAATGGAAATCAACCCGTTTCGTAAGGTAAAACGGGCGTGGTTCCAATCGTAATTCTGAAAACAATTACGGATGCCATTTTAAAAGTATAAAAATAGAGCCGAGCATACATAATCGCTACCGACTGAGCTACTATGGCAAGCTGTTTGCACAATAACTACGAGAACCTAGGTTCTCACATGAGAACTTAGGTTCTTGGCCGAGAACCTAGTATCTTGCGTGAGAACCTAGGTTCTCGTGTGAGATCACAGG
>JAUELF010020270.1:0-17715 GCA_031471495.1 Clinocardium nuttallii
CCTTCTCCGTCTATGAAGCAACATGTTACCAAATTGTAAATTGGTAAATGTGCTCCACTTGCTATGTCATTTATAATATTTATGTGTGTATTTTGTTTTCCGCACGGGTCATGTGGCCTATTGCATTTATATTTGAAATAAACTTCTCGTTCTTCATATAACTGACCCTTGTAATCTTCAAAGTAGGCAAATGTCATTTATTTGAAGAAATTTAATATCACTTTATCCCAGGTACGTCCTAGCCAAACATCATCAACCTGGGTTTCCTGGTTATTCAGAAAAAGTTGTTTGAAGATTTTTATATATTTGACCCATGTGACCTTGAAAGAAGGACATTGTCATTTATTTAAGCAATTGTTATGGCACTCTATCCCATGTACCCCCTGGCCAAATAGCATGACCCTAGGTCCTCCAGTACTTAAGAAGAACTCATTAAGAGAAAACAATTGACGGACGTACGGATGACAGACATCAAACCATAAAATAAGCTCACGTGCACTTTGTGCAGGTGAGCTGAAAATGCTAAGTTTTATGTTCAGACAGTTCTGTTTTGGAAAGAAAACGGAAAGACATATACAAATCAAAAGTATCTAGAAAATTATTGGCTGTTTTCTATTGATACATAGCATATTCAATCTGCATTGGTTGTTAAAACTAACGTCTGTGCATATTGTACCGGATTTTACTAATGCATATATATCATTTCTACGCACTGTGAATTTCAGATTTGATGAATGTATTAAACAAATAAATAGTGTTTCGGCTGAAAGAACCAGGCGTAAACTGAAACTTGAAATTGTCCCAAAATCTAGCTGGTTTTATTCGGAATGTCACATTTAAACAGAAAGCTGTTCGCACCTGTCTTTATATTTAGAATTGAAAAACAGATAGTAATTTGCAAAAGTGTATAGCTGAAAAATAATGCATATAGTAAATGAGTTGTAGCAAAAATATAGTCAGGAAATAAAGTTGGTATTCCAAAGTATACAGCAAATAGTAACAAAAAGTAAGTTAACAAATTTGATAAGATTTGGATTAAGATATACCTGAATTAACTCTGTTGAAGGTATTTATTTCGAACACAAAACCTATACTTAACCACGTTTCTGAAGTCTGGAGCGTTCATCCAGTACCGGCAATAAAGCGAGTACAGCTGTAATGCTGTAAACATTTTAGTAATATGTTGGTACTTGTTTTATTCAAGCGTATTTGTGTATAATATACTGTGTTAAGGCGACACTCTATGTACATAAAGAGATACAAAGTATAACTACAGACATTGTTTTGCATAGTTAAAATGCTCAACTATAGACTCATCGGCAATGTTACACGATACAGTTACATTGGAGATGTTATTAGGCTAAGAAGGTTGGAAATATATTATAGTGTCACGTCTTTGGTCAATTCTGGTTGATTCAAGGTATTACGAATGAAAAGTTTGGCATGAATTCATGTTAAGAAACTTTGGATCTACGAATAGAATCTACATGTTGAATTGAGGACACGATAATAAGCTCCGTTTTTGTAGCTTTATTTCGTAAAATAGTTTTCATTGATTGAATATACCAGACAGATTTACTTTATTAGAAGATGACTTCTCCCTATCTAATCTAACTCTTGAAGGTAGCACAACAACCCATGATCAACAGTTCTTTCCAAATTGCCCGAATCTCTTTTCTAAATTGGGAACCCCTGTTTACATTGTATCACGTTATGTGCAATGATATAAATATAGAATTATGATGAATCTCGCGACTAAAGATTAATACTCACTCAACTATATTCCAGTAGAACTGCAAATTGTATATATTTATTAGAAAATATGCATAATCTCATCCGTATGTTCCATTATAATCAGTTATCATGATGGGCGATTTCCATTTAAATAGATAAACGAACATTAAATAACTTAATAGGAGAAAATCTAAATCTAACTATAAATCCAATTTGTTTAATATCACATCTTCGTTGCGTTATACCAGTGCATTTAAGAGCTTAACGATATTATATCAGATATATTAGTATAATATTAAATGTTGCTACATATTGATGAAAACTGTTTATATTCCTATGTACTTTGTCTTAAAATACAAAATTATCAAGTATAATCTTATATTATTCACGCTCGAAATCTGCTTCCTGGAGACATAATCAGTTCTCGCGCCGTTTGTTTGGTAACACCCGAAATGCAAACCCGCTCATCACGGAAGTCGAACCCGGGACCTTTGGTACGAAAGGCCGGCACTCTACCCCTGCACCACTGTCCGTCCCTCTATTCGGGTATGTTAAGCCAAATAAATGGCCATAATTCAGTCAGATGCGAGAAAAACAACACATCAATTATCAGATACGTTTCAGTTTAAGTCTAAAGGCAATCTGGATCAATTTCCTGTCAGTGATATACACTGTTTTAAAGACAATTCATACCAGCATACCAGACCAAATATTAGAATCATGACACATGCCTCAGAAAATAACAAACGACAATGAAACGCATGATAAGTGATTTGATGGATTCGCTGGCAAACATAAATAGAACGACGATTCAACGTATAGAGAAAGAACATAAGCTAAGTGTTGTTTTCGAATACATCTCTCTTGGGTACGTGCAATATTTCAATACTGAGATCGTCGTTCTTGGATAGGAAATCCAATATAAATAACCATCCAATACGTACATGTAAATTCAAACTAATATAGACAAAGATGAAGCCATTCCGTTACTCGGCAAATTAAATAAAAAAGAATTGAAGGTAAACTGTAATCTCACTTATATAGGTGGATGACCCGAGTGCAAACAATATGTAGAGAATGTCTTTCCTGATGTAAGATAAAATCGGCGATGGAGCCTATCAATCATTCTCAAATTCCAGTCCGTTCGTCGATAAGGTGGGTGCCTTTTAATTAACTACATACTTCGCGAGGTGATCACAGGTCACATACGTAAATCTCAACAAATGACACTGTGGCAATATATATGTTTAAGAGTTCACTATAAATCAGTTTTATTAATTTTTAACAGCTCTATCGGATATATGTAGATGTGAAGCTCTGAAATGAAACACTTTTCTTTAATAATTATACAGTATGGCCCCGTTTTCCTAACAGAGTCCATATAATTACACTCTTTACTTTGTCGCAACCATACACAATTGTGTTTTAGCAGTTCCAACTAATGTTAACAACCAACTCACGACACCACCCGTTTAAATCATGTTGTTTCGTGTTCTCTCAGTTTAAGTAACACTCTACAAGTTGAGATGTACACTGATCAAATGCTCACAATTTCGTCAGATGCCGGACATAGTGTCCTTGTTGTAACACTACATTTCGGACTTATTTCCGCAGCTAGACTGAAACGTACTCGTTCTGTTGACGAGAGTATGCATTTCCTTAAAGATCGAATTACGCCAAATACATCCGATGTCAGGCTGACCCAAATAGTCCCGAAAAATCTTTGTTTGCATACAAATGAGTGTATACATCACCAAAATGCATCGAATATATGACAATGAGTTTCAAATTATTGAAGATGTGCATAGGATGTACTTTAAATGGTTGATTTGACCCCTTTAAGTACTTTGACCATGTTTGAGAGTGAAAGTAGGGACTGCTTAACATCGGTTTTGTCCGGACCTGATTTGGTTCAAAATGAATGTAACCATTTTCGCCTGGTGAATTTATTCTTGCATAATGCATCCCCTCCTTTTCTTTAGATTTGTTTAAAGGTAATTCCTTTCAATGATATATGGTATCCTACATGAGAAACGCTTTAAAAGTGTGACAATTGAGGACTGAAACTGGTCGATTTATTTGGAAACAAAGAAGGAAATTATTTGGTGTCTAGTAACCTAGATTGATTAAATTAACATTTGTTGGTATCCGACATGTAACCGGTTTTAAACTTGTATGCGAATCCGCTGATAACGTTCTATAACAATTTTCATACTAGTCAGACAAAGCTCAAGATGAACAATTTAATTACGGACAAATGTATGGATTTTAAAAGGAAACAGTGACTGATATTTGATAGCATGGCTTAAAAAATTGTTGAGACAAGAGCTGGTATTCCATTTAAAGAACGATTAGTGGGGCTAAAAGACATATACATGGAAACATCGGGCTTAGGGCATGTATCAAACAGTTATATTGATAACTTTAAGGAAATAGGGTATTATCAATGTATTCTTATAGAGAGTATATGCAATAAGTTTAGAGTTACTTCTCCATACCATCACATTATATGTTAGCGAAAAAAAACCAATAATGGCGGCCCGCCCTTTGAACTTGGTGCAAACATATTGCTAAAGTCTGCAATTTATTGTTGACTTAATCTATCGGTCCGGATGAGCCGGCTCGGACTACATCTGAGTCGATACATTACGCATATCCATAATGATGGTTTTCTCGTGGAACGACTCAAATTTATTGATCTGCTGAAGACTGTACGGAATTAACTTTGATACTGTCAAGGTAACTTAAGTATGCCGGGTATCAGACTAATATCACACGTTCTAATTGCATGCAGTTAGCTGGGTGCCAATCTCTAAATCAAAATGATGCTTACCAAATTGTTCGGTATTTGGTCTGGTTTATTAAAGAGATTGGTCAGCTGTTTTGTTAATAGAAATAACTATAATACCACGTTGATTCACGCTTACCATACTCATTTCCTATGCAAGATGTCCATGCTGGCCCTGGATCGCTTTCCCGATTTACTATATATGCATATAAGGCAAAACAGCCCCGCCCCCTGGTGGCCATGTGTTTTACTTATCAACCATACTTGAAGGAATCTGAAAGAGGGTCACACAAGGAACATTTCTACACGAGTATTTTAAAATAGACAATACGCTTTTGGAGAAGAAGATTTTTTAAGTTTCTAGTGAAGACATATAAGGCAAAAATATTTTTTAACAATCAACATGACTTGGAGAGATCGGATAGAGGGTCATCCAATGAACATTTTTACAAAATATTTGAAAATCTACCAACCAGTTAAAGTTTCCTTTCTTTGGTTGCCATTGCAATCATAATTCTGCTTGGATCCTACACAATTAAAGGAATTCGGATGAGGTCATTGAGAAGATGCTTTTTGTAGAGTTTCACACCAATTGGCCCACTTGCTACTGAGGCGAAGAGGACAGAGTGCGATCACAATAACCCACCTTGAGTATGAATAACCTAGCAATTACGTTTGTATGAGCTGAACAAACGTAATTGCTAGGTTATTCATATTATAAAGTTATCCGATGTGTTAATAATTTACTGTACAATGGTAATACCTGAACTCAGCATTTAGGCTAATTGTGCTTCACTGCTCACATGTCTGTTTACGTTCCACGAATAACAGTCATTAATTACAAAGGATATTTCCAGATAAAACAAATTATGTTCTTTGCAAAGCTGCTTAGTAGGATTTGCCCTAAGTAATTAATTGAATCAGATAAATTGCCTTTCGTATGGATACATATGGATATAATGGTTACTTAAGACTTCAAGCTGGTTAGTTACTATTTCATGATTATCCGTATATTCCGTGATATTAAAACGTTATATCATCCAATGGTGCTCGTAATGCCGTATAAGAACATGATCTTGCTATATTGTACCGTGTTATAGGTAGATATTCTTTATTTGTTAACGTGTTACTTTACATAGGTTCTAGTTACATAAAACTAGTGTATACATATATTAACAAAGTCATGAATGAGTTAATGTCATATTAGTTTCTATGAGTAAATGTCAAACGTAAATTGGATGCTTCTTAGATATGTTTAGCCAAATTCATCGTTGTTTTCTTCCTATCACTTTTTAAGATTTAGACAAAGCTATAGACACGTGCTTTGGTTGAATATAAAGCTTTTTTAAATATTTAGTTCTACAATAATGGTAAGCCGAACAAATTAAAACAAAATGATACTCGTCTTTTATGTAATTTATTTGCACAAAAAGCTTACAGTCGCTGTTTATAGTCAACAGATTGACCTAGATAAAGTCCAGACTCTACGTTGATATCACCCGTCAATGTTGAGAATGTCGTTTTCGAAGCTTATATGTAATCTTAATTTCAGGAGTGTAACTGAAGTATATATTTCCGAGTTAATACACTTTCATTTAATATTGCTAGTCGAAGTCGCATTGAAAACTGACAAGATGAAAAGTCACGAAATTTATATTTTTTTATATTTTGCGATTTACACTTTTTTCCGACTCTTATACATAATATGAGCAACTCCGTTTAAAAAAAGTTTAATATGGCATTGCTACATCAGATCAGTTTATTTATCTGTTCCGTTTGATCTATATCTCCACTACTCATCGACAATTTATAACATACCATTGGTATTGATGTAAGCAAAGAGTAGATCTACATCAAACTGCGCGAATATGCTGGCTAGTATTAAATATTACTGTCCGGAAAGGCAAGTGTTTTACATGGACATATGAGTCGTTACGCGAGAAAACTAACATTATGGCATCTGCGTAATGTATTGACAAGATCAGCCTGCGCTCTGCGCAGACTGATACGGGCCATCACATTCCGTCTCATGGGGATTAGTGATTCCTGAAACAGAAAATCCATAGGAGGCGAAAAGTGTATATCCTGGGAAACCTGCGCGGCATGCTTAGGCTGATCCGGGTCCATACTTTTTTAATATTATATTTCGAATAAAAAACAAGAAACAGTATGAATTAAAGCCAGAGATTATAAACTAGATGAAAAAACTAATTAATAAACATGAATAGTATTGCTATCTGATTACCTCGGTATTACATGTGATTATAAAAACAACAAGTCACATTAAACGGAACCCCTTACAAAAACCTACAAAACTACATGTTCAATTGTAGTATCGATACACTCCTTTCGATTATTTTTAGATGCAATTAATAAAGTTACGATCAGAGTTAAAGGTCACACATACTAACATGCAATTTTTGCTTGTCAAAAACGAATTCCAAGGGTTTACTCGGTTTTCCTATTTTAGACTGTTTATCAGAAGTTTACACGATTTAACATGTTGTCGAAGATTCTGTACAGAGAACAGTTCCATAAAAATGACGTCAGTGTCACGGAGCGCATTCAAATTATTCAAGCTTTTCATTAACCACGTTAACAATGGCGGATATCGGCCCGTATCGACTTGATTAAATCTTTTGATCAAGTAGATCCGATATGCGTTTTTTCGGTAAAAAGATACTGAAAACACCTGTCAAAATTTCACTTAGAAAACATTTCAATGGATTTAGTCTTAAACTGTCGACCGTCAAGTAAGCTGGTGCTATCGTGATTCATATAAAACGGCTGATCACGGCCCATTTATCGCACATTTTGGTAACTCAGTTTATTCTTAGGCAAATTGGTTAATGCTAGGTCCAATGTGAGTCATGTTGCCTTGTATAATCCTGATGTCACGAAACCATATAAGGGCGAAACGTGACATTCATTTAGTTGCATTGTTCAGGTTAAGGTTAGACTTACGTTTCATGTTTGACATACTGGTTAAGACAACTGAAATGTGCAGATTTTGAGTGTTTTGCCGAGCCATAATGTAAGTTTGAGTTACATACGCACGAGTATATGAGTATATAGCTAGTGTTTAAGCACCTCACAACATTATTCACATTTCAGACATGTTCAATGCTTCTTTATGCTTTAAATGAAACTAGGTTTCCGTTTCGTACCCAATTCCAAACGCACTCATAGTAAAATGTGAAGTTCTGAACAGGTTACAGAATGTATCGTCTTTCGTTCATCTGCTTCTCTGATAAGTAGAACCACTGATGATATTCACTGTTCATACATGTTGTAATCTTGCGTCGACTTGAGGCAGACATCCTCGTTAAGGTTTAGATAAGCTGATTGTGTTATTGTTACTTCATTACAATGGAAAAATATTAGATTTCTTTATATTTGGTTAATACCAATTTGTATTAATTTAACCGATGGATCAGCTCAGTAATTATAAGTGATTAATTGTTGGGTACATATGTGTGAAGGTGTAGAATCTAATGCAGATATGTAGCAAAGACAAATCGCTATCCAAGTTGCCAATTTGTACTGGTTTGAACCAATGAACAATCATTATGACGAGAAGTAAACTTTACGGGTTTCTTTATTTCAGCCTTCTACGATAATAAACTACGTCCGGTCATCGGGTTTTCTTTGTTTCTCGCTCTGACAAGTTACAATTTAGCTTTGTTTCTCGCTCTGACAAGTTACAATTTAGCTTGAGGGCATTGCTACATCTACTACTGGTTATGTCTCTCATATGTGCCAATGTTTGATGTGTTTTTTAAATGTTTCATGACTTCCCCATGGTCCAAATAATTTAGAGTTTCGATTTATTGTGCAAATGCAGGATAATAACAACATGAACATATGCAACTTCTTTCTATGTTGGACTACCTGCACCGAGGCTGACGCTCTACCAAAACGCCGCCGATGCCATCCACTGTGTTAAAGGCACACCGATGAACACAATTTGTTACCTCAATAAAGATTTACCAAACTCTGTTACTTCCTTCAATTACGACAAGACTTGATGGATGCATATGGGATAAAGTTTAAACATATTATATAAGTACATGTACACTACACAGTCAATGAAATCAAGGCATTTGCAAGCTGTAATGTACATGTATGCTGGTTTCTACTAAGGTGTAAACAAGTTGAATTTGTATATGTGTGCAACTGAACCTGTCATTTCAGATTGAAACTGCAGGGGTTCAGGGGCGCAGCCCTTGATGTTGATCAAAAGTTAGATGCGTCTGACAATATGAAATAAACTATTCTAACATTCATTAAAAAGGGCTGATGTTGAGCAATGTATGGCAACTTATTTAAATTATGTTTATATCATTTAGATGCGAAATCTATGGCAAAGATATATAGATGCACGTCGCCTGAAAACAATTGCGAGCTGGTATGTTTATGTAAGTTTCTAAATATAAGAAGATCTTAACTTGAGTGTTTTGATTGAAATAACAGGGGTTTGGGAGCGCAGCCCCTAATCAGATTTTAAATTCGTCTGGCAATATAAAATGAGCTATTCTAACATTCACTCAAAAGGGCTGATTATCTTTATTCTGTACAGCTTTATTCAGGTTTCAATATATGGCAATGATCTATAGATGCAAGTCTCCTGAAATCATGGGATTTTTTTGCGAGCTGAAAAGTGCATGTACAACTTTAAGAAGACTTGTTGTTTTAAGATTGAAATTGCAGGGGTTTTGGGATGCATGTCCTGATCAGAATTAAGGTGCGTCTGACACTATGAACAAAATATTATAACATTCATTCAAAAGGGCTGATGGTGATCAATGTGTGGCAAATTATCTTCAATCTGTACAGGTGTCTTGTGATATGTATGTTAGTTAAAAGTGTCAGTATACATACGATGATACATGAATAGTGTTGCTTTAATTTAAAACTTTAACAGTTGTATAAATTGTTCCGGTAACAATAATTTCGTCAATATTTGAAATGGTTGATGGTGTGTTTTTCAAGGAAAGGTCAAGGAGATCAGACTTGTTATCTTTGTTTTGTTATTTGAGTGCGCTATTTAACATGGCTGTGGTGATATTCCATCTTAATGCATGGTACACCTAGTACAAGGTATTCATTTTGAGGTCATAACCCTCATGTGACATCATTTGTCAAACTGTCTACTTAATCTGTAAGGTAAGCTATTTAAGATTATACATCCGAGTGTTTTTATTGGATTATAGATCACCTGCTGAGCACAACGTGCTCAAAGTCAGATATTGTGGTCACCCTTTATCCAACAACCGGTGTATCAATACGACCTAGCCATAAGTAGTATCCAGGAAACAGAGAACAGATCTCAGTGATTTCATGCTTTATCTGCCATATTTTCAAACGTAGATATGATCAGTATGCAATATTCTTATACAATACTCAGCCTGGTCAAAGGTGACGGTTAATGTGTCGAAAACATTCAGGCACATGGTTAAGAACATTAATATCGCCCCGAAATGGAGGAAACTAAGGGGAAAACCAGCCAAAAACGATGAAAACCCAGATAACTTGCAAGCGCAGTCTGTTACAAGTGTATGCTGGCCATACTGCACTGGGTAAATCAACATCATATCTTATGCTTTGTGTTTAACAAGTACCAGCAACATTTTGAATACAAAAATATCCAATTATACCATGTATAGGTTAACTTTACACAGTGTCATGAATGTCAACATGTATTCTTCTTTGTCATTTAACTGTATCTACCAACGATAAAGGACACTTATTGCGTAAAATACTTGATCTCTTCTATCAAAGTAATTAGTGTTCTCAAGTAATTAGCGATTTGTGAAACACAACAGTTTGTTTTAGAGATAGGCCTTATGTTGACTAGGTAAGACATTCTGACCTGTTTTGTATGTGCATAGTGTGTGTCATCATTGTAAGACATCTTTGTGACTGCATGTTTAACTAACAGTGTATATAGGTGTGAATAAATAAATGAATGATGCTTTTTTTGGTGTATACTCTGAATCATTTTAATAAACAGAGCAGCCAGCAGTCTAAACCGACACTTTCTGCACACTGACAGGGTATTTATGCAGGATATTTATTAAAATATTCAGAGGAAGAATGCAGAATTAAGTGCGACAGCTAATTATTAGCTGTCTAAACTGAATCTGCATTGTTTGCAAATACTTAGAAGTTGCTTTTAGCACAGAAAGAGTTAAATGAAATGAATGTTATGCTATAATTTTCACTTGTTTGTAAGTGTGTTTGTTTTTAAATTTTAAATAAGTTAAGTAAATGCATATGTTGAATATGTGTCTCTGAACAGATCATTAACCGTTTCCCACCTACACCCGCAACAGACAAGCGCAATTTCTCCTTTTGCCACGATATTCTGAACCTGTTTTAGTAATTGTGTCACTAATTGTACCTTCAATTATAGAGATGCTCATTATTTTTGAGTAGACATTATCAGAGACGTCTACTGCAAATTTGTCATATGTGGGAAAACTTCCAAGCGTAAAATTGATGATGTATTTCAAAATTATTATATGAATAATTTGCAGTTAATTAGATTAGCATGAGGTTATAATCTTCTATTGTGAAACGCTTGGATGAAATGTACTATGCATGTCCACTCAAACGATTTGCATGGTTTATATTTTACTAACAAGCATTAAAACACTGTTTATATTAAGTTGCCACAAAGTGTATCCAGATTGACCTAGTCACCTATTGGTCTTTGTAACAAAGTTGAATTATTGATAAAGCAGGAGTTTAGGGATGTAGCCCCAAATGAGAATGGAATAACAGTTTAAATAACAAATATTACCCTAAATCCTTTCTCACATAAAACAAATATGCAACAGACCATTTTAGCAAATGATTATCTCCCTTTACCACATTGATTTCAAAAGTCACCTACAATTGAGAAAGTGTTAGAAGTGTCTCCTTCCAAACTCTTCCACCTTCATCAGTATGTGTCTAATCCTTAATGCGTATCCGCTATGCAACGGAAATGCATTTATTTTCAAATACTGGCCTGATTTGAATATAATTTGGCCCAATTGTTCCTTTGGTGATCCTCTTCAAATTTTGATTAAATTTCGATGCTTGAAAAACATCTGAAAAACATGGCTTATTCTACTTTTAATTGCATTTAAACAACTTCTTATACTCATGTTTTACATAGCAAATAGGTGAGATGGTATACGGGACATGGTTGCGTAAGTTTTTTGGTAACGAACATGAGGCATTTTTCATTTGTGAATTTCTTTGAGGACACTCTTGATCGTAAGTTAAATGTGTTAGCTACATTTTGAGACCTTATAATGTTAGCTGGTAAGTCACCTGGTCTAGCCATGAGTTCTGAGTTCATATCTCAGGGGAGATAAAATGACACTGTAGCTAAATGTAAACAATTTAATCAATCTGACCACAGCTTTAATGATAATCCTAAATCCATCATGCAATATCCACTAGCAACCATTTATTTAAACATGTTAACCTTCTTGACCAATTTATCTGAACTGCACAGACATACTGCTTTGGTGTCCTCATTCAACATGTTCAAAGGAATAAATTCTGTGATGAATTTTGGAAACTACCCCATCAGAAAAGAAGTAAAGTGACACAATGTTTAGGTATTCCGGTATTTCTGTATAATTTGGCAGGAAAATTCCTTATGAAGTTGCTGATATAATTTCAAAGTTATAACACTGTTGCATTACCTTTCCTTATATGACCATCCATACAATTATTCAAGTCTTATTGCAAGAACTTTCTATAATTAAAAAACTACATAAATTGTTCAAGGAATATTCTGGAATGTGACATCAGAAAAATTATACAATAACAAATGTAAACGTTTTTCCTCTGCAATTGCTTGTCGTATTTCAAGATCAGTTGGCAGAAATGGTTGGTGGTTTTTTTAAATGTCGTTGCATTAAATTTTATCCAAAGACATATATACATATTTTATATGTAAATGAATGCATTTAGTATGGATATTCCCTCAAACTGTATGGTCAAAATACGATCCATATTATTTTACTCTCCTAAGTAAATGTTCAATAGTCACTGATAAAATTAGCCTTTGACATTCGCGAAGTAAATTAACTCAGGTAAAACTTGAACCCCTAAATTGACAACTCTATTCATTATCAATTGAGCAAATAGTAAACGCGTAAGTGCACAACAGCTTATCAATATTTTGAGTAGGGGATTAAATATGTTGCGACTGAATGCACTTCCCTAAACTTTCAAAGACTTTGCCTTAATTCATATTACACGGGTAAACAATGATGTGTCCCGTCAATAGGTAATGCGTATTAACTTTGCAAAACTTTGCTATACCGTTTTCCCAAAAAGTGTGTTCAGAGCGGATTGTTCGATGCATTTCACGATTTGGATGAAAAGAAAATATCGAAACATAAAAACCTTCTAGAGGAAATAATTAAATATGATAATACGAACACGATAGAGGAATGAGCACCACTAATTGTATGTAAGATCATTCGCGTTTAATAACACTCGTCGTCTATTTCTAAAACGAGTTCAAATAAAAATTCATAAGGTTTTTATGATTTTCCGGAAATTACAAATCCAAATTCTTGTAATATAACATCATTTTATTAGCGTAACGCAGATAATCAATAAATAACCAAACAAAAGGAAAACGACAGAAATGATAGGAAAGAAGTTTGACTCGTCACAAATGTAGTTCCGTAAACTATGGAATAGTTTCATTTGAAGTATGTTATGCAGGTCAAGTTGATTATCTGTTGTACTTCTCATCATAATTTCATGAATTCAAAATCTTGGCCATATTCGAGGTGATACAATTGTTCGCTCAAGCTACGCGCTCGTGAAAGTATTCAATTATAGTACTTCTCAGTGAGATATATTCCATATCCACTCAAAACAAACAAATATCCTCTATAATCTGATGATGATTTCTAATTTCTATGGTAGGACTCGTAAATAACTGAACGTGCAACGGGGCTAGATGCAGTTCACGGGGGAGTATTTACCAATCAGAAAAGTTAATAAATGTTTACCAGAAACAGGTAGCACCTTTTCTCATAGTATGATATAAATAAAGCAACACATCGGTTTATGGAAAATTAATTTGGAAAAAGGAGGAATTATTGCACGAGAGTTCTTTTCCTTTGTACTTGCTGATTACATCATTGTCAAGGTTTCAATAATACGACAAAAAAACGTAAATGGGTTTTTTATCCATAGGTAACAAAATGGCTTTTTTCGTTCAGAGGTAACAGTTATGATATTTCTTTTTTTTCATAACCCATAAAGGTCTGAAATGAAACCGGCTAAAATCCATGGGAGTCGCCATTTTGGTAATTTAGACAAAGCTGTCGGTCAGACGTAAATCATTGAATAAACAGTGTTGTCGTCTTTTAATTGAAATTCTTAATCGGCTTTAAGGGTCAGAACGTGCTGTGTTATCTTCGTTTGATTATTGTTGTACAAACAAAATGGAATTGTGAACGAAATATTGTTTCTCTTTCGTTATAAAAGATGAACGCAATTCGACGTCAGAACATAGATTTTGAATGTACATTAGCCAAAGAACGACGGGACGTCATTTCCGTAACACTTCGTTTTGGCGTAACGTCAAATGTTGCGACGTTGTTTCTCGCAAAAAAGGTCTTTACTTTATTATTTTCTTTTCTTAATAATAGACGATAGCAATACGAATTTCGAACATTATGTGATCATGCAAAACAACATATAACGTACATCGCGGTACATATATATAATGACGTATGGTCAAAGTATCCTCTTAAATTTCTCTTTACATCTTACAGTTTGTTTGTGCATATGTTGCACCTATAGATAATGTAATATGAAAAACCAGAATCAAATTAACAACTCTGTGATTTTACACTGATTACCGAATGCTTACAAAAATGTTATCCACGATAACCATCATTTGACTGTTAGTATAGAAAACCATAAGGCGCTTCCTCCTCGAGAAACTGAAACTACAATCACGCTTGTTTTATTTATATCAATAGAGATTTGGTGACAAATGTTGTATGTGATGTATACGAAACGTATTCGCATGGCTCTGGATGTATGTAATGAACCTGAGGACGAGTAAAACTGTTTCCGCTGAAAGCATATTTTTTAAATATTGTCAAAGTTGGTTCCCTTATTACGAAGTTGTCTATGTCGATGAAAAGATAAGTAACAAATGGTGTATACAAATGACCAGAAGTCACGAAGTCAGGTTGATCTTGTTTCTAAAGTATTTAAATGTTAAATTAGGGATAAAGTACGATACATGTGTATGTATATACATGTTCTGCGTATGTACAACATTTGTACTACAGCGAATCTAGAATATAATTAAACATTGTTATTACAATAGACAGCTGTTTCATCTCATTTATTACTTAATAAAAGGTGGTGGTATCCTATTTTATTGTCTTGCTACGCAGGAAATTTAATAAGATGACAACATGAAAGCCAGCCAGACATTTTAAGACACAAAACCTATCATTAAAACTATTAAATATCACATGGGAATATTAAAGTGAAATGATAAAGGTTCCTTGTTTAAATCTGTACTACATAAAGGATAAGAGGTCTCTAGTAAAAAGTATCTAAAGGACCCTAGACACAGTTTAGGGAGAACACATTATGCAAACAGCTTTAGGAACGGAACAAAATATAGTTCGATGTGAATTCAACTCCGGTTCGAACATAATATACGTATGATACTTGATTGTGCTGATGTCTTTCCCCGTTCTCAGTTCAATACATATGTGTGTCAGTTTTTCCTATTGAACCGGCTACTGTTTTCATTTGTATTTAATGAGTCTTGTGTGGCATAGATGCATCTATTGTGGCCCCAAAACCGACTGTGAGTAGTTGTGTTTATTAAATTTCCCAGCCCCATTGTTTTCTATCAATACTAATATATATTACAAAACTTAGCAAATAACTTAGTTCATATATTTTAATAAACATAAACTTTTAGACTTTGGAATAATAATACTGTTTATAACCTGGATTTTAGCGTTAATTGTTAATTTGCGTTAAGTCCAATTTTCAATAATACTTTTACATTGTTCAATTGTATTGTTCCAATTTAGAAAGTTACAAGATGTGTTCCAAAATAAATACCAAGGCCTTTGATTGGACTTGAACTCCACGGAACATTTCTTGGCTTTTCTGTATTGGCCTTTTGTTTTCCAATCCACATAGCCTCTGCTTTATTTTTATTTAGTTTAAGCCCAGAAAGCTTTCCGAATGTATTTATTATTTCAATTGCGATTTCGACGTCAAGTGTTCGTTTTAAAAATAAAGTGGTATCATCCGCTAACTATACGTAATATCATTGTGATTGTGTTTGATTGTTATGCCTGTTACTGTTTTTTGGAATTGCGTAGTCGGAGTGCCATTATTTCTGCTACAATAATGTATAATATATATCCCCGACAGACGCCCCTCTGTGGTTTGAACGTTCTTGATTTCCAGCTGTTGTTTATTATACAGTTTATCAATTTGAGTAAAGTGTTTTTAACACATCAAATGAATTCATTTTTATATCCAAATTTATGCGACGACTCAAATGAAAAAGACCATTCTAGAGTAGCAAAGGCCTTTCTAGCCTACTTGTTTTTGGCGTATATGTCCATTTGATTATTTATAACCCTCATTTAATACTTTAGTCAGAAGAGGACCCAATATATTCCAGATACGAATAAAGTTCAACTGTTAAGCCATCTGAACCAGGACTTTTATTAAATTTCATTCCTTTTAAAGCATGTTTGTGTACCTTTATTGACTTTTATTAAATTTCATTCCTTTTAAAGAATGTTTGTGTACTTTTTTTTTTTTATGGACTTTTAATAAATTTCATTCACTTTAAAGCATGTTTGTGTACTTCTTTTATTTCCTGACATTCTGTCACTGTTTGATAGAGTGTCGTCGGTCATATCTCCACCCAATAAAAAATCCTTTTTGCGTTGTTATCAATCAATAAGTTCAGCATTGCGAATTTATTTCTATCATTGAAATAATTTCATGCATATATGTTAATTAATGTATAATGAAATGAAATAATGAAATAATGAAATAAATGATTAACTTACTTGTATACGTAATACATTCGGCATTCTGACAGCTTAAATGACCTTCGCAGAGATCTGAGTGGCAACTTGAAAGTTTAGCTTCGCTATGTGTTTGCGATATATAATATTTTATAAAAGCAGGATCTGTGTTCAGAACTTTATAGGTTTTTGTAGCAATTTACTTCTTCTTGGAGAATGTCGAAAATCTATGTGATTTCTTTACCAATTACATCAATTTTGTTTAGTGCTTTCTATGTCTGCATTGGTTTGTCTAAGGTAAGGAAGTATTTTGTATTCTTTTCACATTGTTATATGTATTGAACTCTCGATCGAAATTTTGCACCTGCTGGTTTTGCTAAGTAAAACGGTCATTTAGATTCGTATCGATTTCTTGTAATCTAATTTCGTTGTGTTTAATGCCATTAACTGTCTGTATTCCGTTTCAAGAATGTTTACTTAGTTGTAACTTTACTTTGGATGTTACCGTATGCTATATAGTTTTATTTAATTTCTATTTTAGGAGCTCCCAAAGAACTTGAATTTCCTGATTGCTTTGATGAATTAAGAATCTATTTATTAAATTAGTTATAGGTGCGATGTATTCTAGATCATGTAAAAGAGAATTGTTTAATTTCCAGTAACCTGACTCTCGTAAGGTTTGTAATGGTATTGCCAAGTTATCTGTTTATTTAATGTATGCAGGTAAAATATCAGTATGAATTATAGTTGAAATTATGGACTTATCAATTAAATAAATTGTTGTTTGTCTGTGTATATTTCTCTCCATATGTCGCGCAGGTGTTTGTTTTGTATTAGGTTAGTTAGGGATTTTACTGTTCCACATGTTTGTGTACTTTTATTTCCTGACATTATGTCATTGTTTGAAATAATCCTTTTTGCGTTTTTATCAATCAATAAGTTCAGCATTGCGAATTAATTTCTATTGTTGAAATCATTATATTCATATATGATTATTAATGTGTAATGAAATGAAATAATGAAATAAATGATTTACCTACGTCAGTGTGTATATACCACGTGACGTCATATTTGACCGTTAGACAGCAATAATTTCTCTTGATAAGAATATAAATGCAATGATAACTTTTTTTATTT
>JAUELF010020378.1:0-17715 GCA_031471495.1 Clinocardium nuttallii
AAAGACAAATGACGCATGTCGCATTGACTTTTGTCAAATGTCAGAAAGAATATTGGCCGAGCCGGGATTCGAACTCATGACCCCTGGATTGACAGCCCTCGTCGCGGCTAACTCCAAGCACCCGAGGCGGACGCTCATGACACCACGACACCACAGAGGCGGTCGGGAGTATGATTAAATAACGATAAAAATAATAAGAACGAAGATTTAAGATAAGATTTTCACAATTTATTTTGTATTTTGCTATTTTCATTTCAAATCGTATCGGCATAATTTTGGTTAGCAGAGATTGGCCGCAATATCTAACTTCAAAAGAAACAAAATGATTATTTTCAAAATCGGTCAAATTTTGCAATTGTCTTCATTTCCAATCCCACCTGTAGCACTTTTCGTGTTATTTACTGTACATAGTTTAAAACATTTTATTTACAATATTTGCGTAGATAATGCACGTAAAATTGCGTAGATAGTGCACAAACATGTTAATAATAAATACATTTTTTTTATTCATTCATATAGAGTTGTGTCAAGAGAAGAAACAAGTCTTGGTCTCTGAGAACCAAGATGTAACATTTTCCCCGTTAGAGATGACTTTGGACTCTTCTTCAATTGACAACTTTTGAAAACATTTTGAGAAAAGGAGTAAAGACTCAAAAAGTACTTTTCTCATTTTCTCACAATCTTTCCGTATTGAACTTCCAAATATATAATTTATGTTCTAAGATGATGGTAAAGCAGACGACACGTGTCATAAAACGTCATATGCGCCGTTCCACGATAAAACCAACATTGTGGCTCTGCGTAAAGTATCGACCCGGATCAGACTAAGCATGCCGCGCAGGCTAATCCGGACAGACACTTTTCAACTCCTGTGTAATTTCTGTTTCAGGAATCATTATTCTATATATCTCACTCCCTCTGAAACAGAATGTGTCGTCCCGGATTAGCCTACGCGGACTGCGCAGGCTAATCTTGGTCGATACATTTCTTAAAGTCCATAATGTTGGTGTTATCGTTGAACGGCTCATATCATGTGATCAGTTAAACCACCACATATACATATTACAGTACAGTATCGTAAAATATCAACCCGTAACATCAAGTCTTGAGCAAAAGAGTATCAGAATAAATCCACTAGATTTCAATAAATATACAAAGAAGGACAAAACAAACATATTATACAACCAACACGTGACATAACGAAGACGAGACGACAAAACTATATACATATGCCTAGTCAGACGAAAACCAACATGTTTACAACAATATTATGCTAATTGAATCTCAGTACGTAGGTTTTGTTGGGTGAAAACAAAAATGGAGACATCTTGGTCCGTTTAACGGTTTCCCATATACAGACGTCATTTGACGCCTCTGCAGCAGGCAATATTTGAAAACATTGTGGGAAACGAAAAATGCCTCAAATAAGCAATTACTCCATTTCACAATGTTTTCAAATAATTTTGTTAAACAACATCTTTAAACGTGTTTAAATATTTACATTCTCTATCCCCGTCCCCGCTTACTCCAACAAATGTTTTCAAAGCAGACCACTCTAAAAAATATCGTATAAATATTGACGAGTATATTTTTTGAGCTGACAACTTTATGGGAAAATGAGACTGAATACGTTCGTTGCTCATTGCTTCCCCCCCCCCCCTCCCCATATTATGCTAAAAACCAGTCCCCTGCAGACACACGAAGACACGTTTTATTACAGACAGAGCTTAATCACATATGGATAAATCTATACTATGAATGATGCAATCTAAGTTGACTGTTATATTGCGACCCGTAGTACGGGGGCTGTTGAAAAGACGAGTACGAACTCAGACTTGACGGGTTTGATGGTGGGGTAATGGAGGACGGGTTAGACACAGGTAGGTACGAGTTACCGAGTGGTGCGCCGAAACTGGACCCTAAACTGTTACCCAGACTGTTTATACTGTTACTAAACGTATTGTTAAGACCACTGTTTATTGCACTGGGGTTATAATACGGTGAATAGCTCGTGGTTGGCGTGCTCCATGGCTCGGACTTGGTCAGTCCATATTGCTGTGACTGACTGATACCGGGTGAGAAAGTGGGTGGAAGTCCGAGGGGGTTTAGAGCTTGGTAGGGTTTATATCCAGGAGGGGGATATAAACTGAAATGTCCGTAAGAATTCAAATGTTGCACATGCGCAGCTGCCTCGGCTTCCGCTTTTCGGCGCTGAAGCTTGAACCTCTTGGCTCTTCTAAGGAAGCTCCCGTTTCCGAACATGTCACCACAGGACGGGTGTAACGCCCAGTAGTTGCCCTTCCCTGGTCGTCCAGGCGCTCTCGGTACTTTCACAAAACAGTCATTTAACGAAAGGTTATGTCTGATAGAATTCTGCCATCTCTGTTGGTTCTCTTTGAAATAAGGGAACCTGTTCATGATGAAGGCGTAGATCTCGTTCAACGTCATCATCCCGTTGGTGGAGCTCTCTATCGCCATGGTGATCAGTGCTATGTACGAGTATGGTGGTTTAACATCGGCGAAACGTCGTTTCTGCTGGGACAACGTGGACGTACCGGAGAAGTTATCTATTTCGTCTAGGCACTCGTCACCGTCGTCTATGATGCCGGAATCGGAGTGACTTTGGTCGTTAGCATTGTCGGTGTCGTACTCATCGGTAGTTGTGTGTGATCCCATACCCATGTCCTGGAGATATAAGAGTAAATATGAATTAACAAAATGTAAATCTACAATAAATGTTTAATGTTATTCATTTGTTCACATAAATTATATGGAATGAAACTGAAACTAAAGCCATGATATTTTCGTTAACTTATAACAGATGGAAGATATAGCTTTGTTGTTGTTGTTTGTTTGTTTTAAAACATATGCACATCTGAAATGGTTGATATTATTTTAAGAAAATAATAAAACAAAACAAAATTGTTTGATACTCTCCAACCAGTACAATTTAATCTAGCATTTTTCTAACAAATATATCCCATTTAAAATTTACAAAATATATTCATAGATGACAAAGAGAAACATTAATTAACACCACAAACTATTTAAGAAAATAAATGTTGTTTATTGAAGAAGAAAAATAGTTAAACATTTTAGTTTGTTTATAGAGATAAATAATTAAATGGTGAACGTATTTACTGTTCAGTGTATTTACATGATATGTTATCTTATTAAATACAATAAACACCATTTTAAAAAGTGATAAATATTCACAATTATCACGACTACTTACAATACATTCGAAAACAATAGTGTTACAATTTAGACTTGTAACTAAAAATAATGATTTAGAAATTTCACCCGACAATAGCTTATCTTGCGATACATATTTGCTTATAGTTTAATCTTACGCACCCCTTTATTACATAAATTTTGTGTAAAATGCGAAATATTTGAGTAATCAGACACACGGATTTTTTAATTATTTGATATTGTATACTTGGTTGTTATTCGGCTGAAGCTAGGATTACATAATACTAAATTTAGTGTTGATTCATCCTGGTTTTGTGTTAGACTGGATCTCCATGTTCTCGTATGTATATTATGATTATTAAGACGATGCACATACATGTATATATGTTCCAGTCTATGAATAAAGCTTCTGTTCTCTTCTTAGAAGATAAAATAGCCTAAAGAAATAGTCACTACTGTCAGGCAATGGTAACTTATTTTCTGCAACACCTCATAATATGCCATCTATATTTGTCAGAGCATTACTTTGAGATAATATCATGAGAAAAGAAAACGGTTTTAGTTGTGGTAGTAGGACGTGTAATATTTAAAATAATTTTAATCTATCTATATTTTCAGTAACCAAACACCAACAGTCTTATTTTAATGCGCCGAGTGAAAATACCTCGTGTGGTGTTGACGAATTGCAATTAGGTTCGATTCTTCATCTCGTCAATTGATTACTTTTGTTCTATTCCTTTCATACATTTAATCACTAATGACATGTAGATGCGGATTAAAGATAAAGGAATTCGGGAAAATTAATACTTTAAAATGTCAGTGTTGAAAATATATATTTTTTTTCCAAGGATAACAATTATCAAGGTGTTCATTTACATACTATATTTTCATTAAATAAGTTGTTTTTGTTTATGAAAATGCATCTAGTGAGTGAGATGATTAGCACATCTTAGAGTTGACAAAGATACATGTAAGTCGTAATTACATATATCTCTGCACACCGGTCAACTTTGTTAATTAATAAATATGCGGCGCTACAAGAACCTCTTCACTAGGCATTTGGCATCAATATAGAACCAGACCACCGTGCGCACCTTTGAAACATCTTTATAAACAAATGTTTAAACAAATTTATATAAATAAATAGAGTTGAAATCATTGTTGCAAAAGGAGAAATTGCTCATCGTTAGCAATTTCTTTTTTTGTCACGATGTTTTCAAAAGTCGTATCTTGTAGATGCGTCAAATTGTCTGATAGAAATTGGTAAAATAAAAGGAGTTGTTTACTTACAGCTGGTGGAATTCCGTGGTGTAATAGGGAGCTGGGTCCCATCATACAGGACGATGTGCTGTCCTGATCCTGCTCTGATCCCATTCTCAGTGAAGTATCCCTGGGTATTATCATAATAAACTATACGCGGAAATATCCAGGTTGTTTTACTGATGAGTTTAACAAATAAAGTTCTTTTTTTTTTTTATGTATTACGGTAACTACAATAGACAGTATAAAATAGAATGTCTGAATTCAGAAGTTTAATAGTTAGTGTAAATAAAGTTAATGTTCTACTGTGGTCATTTTGAAGTTCTTTTATACTGTTAAAGGCGTCAGTCGCGTAACTTATTGGGTAATTTGGATCGTAATCAGTAATTGACACATCTTTAGAAAGGTATTTGACCATTCTTTCAATTGAATTGTCAACTTTGGTCATTCACCCGTGTAATAAGTGGGAGGTCACTCGACCTAAACCACGCCCACCATTGTAAAAATCGTATTTGGCTTATTCATGAGGTATGGCGACGATACCCCAACGTAGAGAAACATTTTCAATCCCATTTACTGGTTTGTCAAAGTTTGACATTCCCTTTTCTCTTTTTAAATGGGTATGAACATTTAATCTCTACGAACAACACACTTTGCAGCAGACTTTGGAAACATATACTCAAAAATATGAAATTATCTTAAAGTGAAAGTTTCTGTTTTCAGTACAGTTGAAAACAAGGTTGTTACTGGAGAGTTTGGGTGCTCGTCATCAGAGGTTTCTCCTTCTACTATAATATTTTCCAAAGTCGTCTGAGGAAAAAGGGTTAACAAACATGTTCAGTTAGTCTCTTTAGCAAATAAAGATTTAAAGGCAATTTATAAAGGAATGCCGTCCCTGCAGAGATTTTAGGAAATGGAAACATTTTAAACCGACACTCGAAATGGCTTTATCAAATTCTTCTTTGGTACCAGAACATTTTAATCCCTAAAATATGAAATAATTTTCAAAAAAGATCACCTTTGCCCTTTTCTTTTACGATATTGATACTTTCAGACGTCCGACTCATATTTTTTCTTTAAGAACGAAACAACTTGAAATAATAAGTAACCATAACTCCGTTTTTTTAAGAAAGAAAAGTATTGCATTGTTTGCTCGCTCATTACTCATGTATGTCCCTCGTTATGCAATTTGAAGGGACGGTTTTATCTATTTCTAAAACTATCCGAAGTAGCGCAGCGAAAGTTTATTCTGGGCACGACGTTCGTGGTATGTTGAGATTTTACGCAAACAAGAAGCGGTCAGTTCAAGAGGGTCGGTTTTGCTGTATCATTTTGACCAATGTCCTTAAACAACGAGCATGAGTAAAATAAACACCTGGTCAAGTGTCTAGGGTGGGACAGAGGTGGAAATCTTTTATTCACTCACAATTTTGACTTCGTTGCTTATGACATTGCGCAACTACAAATAAAGGGAAATAATTATTTGCATGACTCACGCACTTCAAATTTGTATATTGGAGTGGATAAGCAATTTGGTGGCAACGTTTGTAAAATCGTCGATTTGTTTTTATTTTTATTTGTTGAAGAACGTTTCCGTAAATAATATTGTGTTTGGTTATTGCATACTTATCATCTTACGGCATACAGACGCTTGTCTCTATAGAGTTGCAAAATAATAAATATGAGCCGCCTCGCGAGAAAACCAACATTATGGACTATGCGTAAAGTGTTGATCCGGATCAGTCTAAGCATGCCGCGCAGGCTAACCCGGACAGACGCGTTTCATCTCCTGTGGATTTTTTGTTTCAGGAATAATTTCTCTATCCCTCGGAGACGGAATGTGTCGGCCCGGATCAGTCTCCGCGGACAGCGCAGGCTGCTCTGGTCAATATATTACGCAGATACCATAATGTTGGTTTTCTCGCGGGACGGCTCATATAACTCATATAGAGCAATTTCTTCTTCGTACACGCCGCTTTCAACTTGTTGCAATAATTCGTTTATGGAGAGTTTCTATATTTTTGCAAAGTCGTCTGCTGCAGATTTGTTGTATGTGGGAAAAGATTAAAGTCACGTGTAGCGCAATAAGCATCAGGCTAGGATAAGGGTGAAAACACATCTTATTGTCATTCAGAGCAGTGAAACACGGTTAGGTATTATGTCGTTGATTGAATGTTTAGACAAAAACTTGTCCCCGTTTTATTATCGTCATCATGGCGTTTATTTAACTGTTGTAAAGCTGTCAGTTTACCGAATTAGAAATGCTGGAAACCTGTTGTCAATCTAGAGTAGGTTTCAATAGACTATTCATTATAACGTAAGACTCAACTTGGGCTGGAGTTGTTTGTCCAAGTTCCCTTTTATTGCCAATCTGTGTTAATCACGTTACATCAGTCTGACCTTTTGTGCTTCAAGAGAAAATCGCATCTAAATGGCCACTTAAAAAACAGAACCCTGTAAGATAAAACGACTCTTCTTATATGATAAATTATACTTTATATATCAAGAACTTGATTTGCTTGTGAATGCTTACATGTACGAAACGAAAGCTTTCTGTAAGTATGAACACATTTAGTACCTTACTAAACAATGATAATAAGCAAACACTTCAACATCTTTCAAAATAAATCAAGGATGGATAGATTGATTGCTTGGTGTTTTACGCCGCTTTCAACACTGTTTCCGTATATCGCGCCGTTTCCTGGGTAGGTTACCAGTTAAAGTTTTATGCAATTATAATGGTAGAACAATATGGGTTCTTTTTGATATCCAAAGACGACTTGTGCAATGTTTGACAAAACAAATAATACATCCAGGCGTAGATTGGTAAATATTTAATCATAAAGGCACAGACAGATGTACAAACATTTTTCTTTTTACTATAAACTAAAACATAAAGATCAACATTATTTGCGACAAATTAACTATTTTTCCTCAATTGTTTGTGACCTATTCCCATTGGTTCGCCACATCAATTTCATACACAACAACAAAAACGGTTTATTTGTTCATATATTTACAATGTTTGAGGGGTGAAGACTGTTTACATAGACATGCTTCAGGTTGTGTTTAGTTTGTTTTTGTTTATTTATGCGACTACATTTTAATACTGCATAAATCACCGTCATGTCATGTATATTTTGACAAATTTGAAGCAAAATTATTTACTTAATCATATCCTATTTATAATAACATAACATAACAAGCCATTTGCTACGCTACACGTTTTTATTTTATTTTCCATCATATTTATGCTGTCTGCATCATAATTCAAGATTGATTATAGAATCATTTCATGCATAACCACAACAGAGACAAATTCCTCTTATGATCTATCACAATAAAAGTGTGTTGTAATTTGATTCTTTATTTGTGAGCGTAGTGAGCTTTTCGATGGTACCAGGGACGTATTTAATACGTCCCTTACCGTACAGTTAACTTTTGAAAACATTTCTCCTTGCAGTTATACATTTGTAGAAAAGAAATCAATTTAGATAAATCAGAAACAAGTACAATAGGCAAACGGTTGATAAAACTGTAATTTGATTATAGATTCGTGCAAGTAAAGAAAGATAATGATATACATTACAAATGAAGTTCTGTTATAGAAATCAATTGCAATTATGTTGGCATTGTTTAATTAATTACAGTCGTTAAAACATAAATATATATATAAGACACATATCTTGATAGTGGTGATCGTAATACCTTGTAAAAAAAGAGGAATAAAGAAAATGAAGAAGACAAAAAAGAATAAGAATATGATGATGAAAAAGAATAAGAATATGATGATGAAAACGAGAAAGTTGAAGCAGAAGAAGAAGTAGCGGTTGGGTGACCACACGGAATGACTTTCACAGTTTGAAACACGTAGTGTATTGTACATGTGATATAAGCATTGTATCCAATTAATACTAACTTAATCCAATTAAAGTCCCCTTTAAAGCTCGTTAACCCTTTCTCCCTACGGTGTGGCCATGCAAATATAGTGGCAAATTGATCGGTTGGCTCATGTATCTGACATGTTCAATTAAACGCTGTCTGAATTACTGAGACTTTGACGAGCAAGTGCTCGTTAAATAATTTCCTTCTAACTTTTCATATGTATTTCAAAGAAGTCGATCAAGACAGGGTTCAATTTTCGAGAGACAGACAATCTGAGGTTTAAGACAGAAGCACTTTAGGTAATACCAAGGTGCAATAATTTATTTAACTCGACTTTGATCGTAATGCGTTTAAGCCATTATGATATGCTTTGGTCAGAAGCCGACCCGAAAGTTTCGACATTGATTTGGCAATCCACCTGCTTCGTTGTGTACAGTGTGTGCAGCCTTGGACATAGCAAGGCCAGGTGAAAACAGACCTTGTGAGACTTTTCAATATTGATGCTTCAAATCATAATATGAGCCGTCCCGCGAGAAAACCAACACAGCGTAAAGTATAGACCCGGAGCATCCTAAGCATGCCGCGCAGGCTTATCCGGTTATACACTTTTCGCCGTCTGTGGATTTTCTGTTTCAGGAATCATTACTCTATAGTCTATACCCCTATTGCGCTGAGACGGAATGTATCGGCCCGGATCCGTCTACGCGGCTCATACACCCATGCACAATTACTGGATTATACCAAGAGAGAAATCTAAACCCAGTTAACAGTATGCGTATGTCACCGGTCACCGATGATGCTACAAATGATCACAATGAACGTTCTGTAATTGGTAGCTAACAAACATGACGACGCCTAATTTATTGATTAAATTACACAGAAATATTTGACGTATCTTATTCAACTTGTTTATAAACAGATATTTCTGTAACATAAACTATGTATTAACCAGTTTTAAGAAAAATACGAATATTTAGTCCTTTTTTGCAGACTTTAATTAATGGAAATACAAAATCGAGAAGCGACTCTTTTTCCGAAAAATGTTCAGCTATATTACCCAAAAGTATACTTTCAACTTTAACGTGCTAATTTTTGTTTGTCTGAATGTGTTTTCAAAGACGACTCTGAGAGAATCACAGACTTTAACTTGCAGGAGACGGCTTTTTGAAAACATAGTGACAAAAGAAGAAATTGCTCAAAACGAGCAATTTTTCCTTTTGTCACAATGTTTTCTACTTTTAGTAATAGGTTATCCATTGAATTTGACAAAATATGTTCGAAGTCGTCTGCTGCAGAATTGTCGTATGAGGTAGGATTAAACGGGTAACAGAATAAATTGGATCAAAGTACTAGAGGATTAACCAGTCTATTGTTCCAGTAATATTTTCCACATTTCGAGTTTCTTCTTCTTTTCTCCCCATTTTCATCCGATGTCTACTTATAACACGTTAATGGCATAGTTATGGTTACAATAATAACTCCCTTTAGAGAGCGAATTAGTACTCAAAGTGTGCCGCAAAATCTTTAATGGGTACGTTTTGATAAGGGGACGAAAAGGCGACCAGCTTTTAACACTTCCGGTTAATCCATTATAATGTTCTATTGTTGGCGTTTAAGAAGTTAAACAAACATCAGACATAAAGTATATCTTTTATGAAACAATACACTCGATATACAATACGGTAGACACAATAGAGAAATCGTCTCTCTCATATTACGATTTACTTATAATGCTATTTTCTGAAAGTCCAACGTGGCATTTTACATTTGTTATAGTTATTACTGAAACAGGGTCCCAAACAGCAAAATAATTGTTCAGTTATATCACGGCGTTTCCTGGGTAAGTTACAGGTATAACTGATGTCTTAACCTGATACCAGCCAGACGGTCATAATGCTAACCCAGCCTCCTTGATATGACTCGGCCTGGGATCGAACCCGCGACCTCCTGTACCGAGGCGGACGCTCTACCTCTACACAACCGAGGGGAGGAAGTATGTGTGATACAAACTATGTTGTATGGACGTCTTATATTTAATGGAAATAAAACCCCGGAAATATTGAAACTACATGTACATTCTTTTGTATACATGCATAATGTGTCTACATTGATAATACTATGGTCAAAAATTGATAAAATAAATTAGCAACGTTTAGCGACTTTGGATTTTAATGCATCTGCGTACAGCAAAGACCCAGGCGAGGCTGTACATCCTCGCAGTCTCGCCAGTGTCTTCACAATCCGCCTTTTTGTTACATGGAAATTAATGCATGTTTATGACAAAAATAACCACAGACGTATTTGATCTGAATACATGATAAAGTGATGTCAACTCGGAGTGTCACTTAGAGTCCAAATCGCTACACGGGGCTCAAATATATTACACAATAAGCTGTATACCTTAATATTACTCTCATCATATATCCCATTCAAGTAGACTTTGAACAAACATTATGAAAATGATACGGATGAAAGGAATAACGTGCAGGTTCGAAAATCATAGCTTATGTAGCATGTTTATGTCATCAACTCGAACTACGATCAGGTGAGCCGTTCACGAGAAAACCAACATCGTGGATTCTGTGTAAAGTATCGAACCGGATCAGCCTTAGCATGCCGCGCAGGCTAATCCGGTCAGACACATTTCGCCTCCAGTGGAATTTTTGTTTCATAAATCACTCAGAGAATGGGTCGGCCCTGATTAGCCTGCGCGGATTGCGCAGGCTTATATGGGTCGAAACATTACGCAGAGTTCATTTTGCTGGTTTTCTCGTGGAACGGCTCAAATATTAAATCAACTATTTATAAACATAAGTGCCGTGCCAAGACAAAAACGGGTACTTGTTTCACATGCAAAAAAGTGAATACACAGATGTGCTTACACATAAACACAGTATCACTCGAGTCCTCACTATCCACCTATTGTATATAAAGCGAGTCATTGCAGTACTTTCAGGCGAAAAGGCTGTATGTATGTAACCCTATCGTTTTCAATCCTAAATACCGGTACTCATATGTTATACATCAATGAAACAAGACCGTTTTTCGCCCGACGCTGTGTGTAGATAATAGTAATACTCCATAGCGCAATGATACCCTAAACGGCATATAACGAGCAAATAACAAACATGCTGAGGACAGGGGCTACACTAATCGTCTTTGCAAACTCTTATTATGTCAGATTATTTTCTTCTTCTGACATCCTGAGAGTTTTGCACATATTTTTTAACATTTGTGTGTTTACATGACGGCTTATGGCTTATTGGTGATTCTGACTAAACCTGTTGTTATGCATATATCATTATATGCGCAATGTCATTTGCATGTAAATAAAATTTGGCAACAGTATGCGTTACTTGAACACACAATTAAGTCACGTCCCTAACATGTAGGTATTATGGTGTCTCCATTTCGTAATCACATAACATATATTTGAGCGTAATATATTTCTTTATTTCCTCCATAAATTGACGTTCGTTCACTGATTATTTGTGTTGCCCATTTTCCCTTTTTCTTTACCCTATTCAAAACCCACGTGTCTGTATATTTTGTATATGTATTTATGTTTGTCAATGACAATGAACTTTGTATACGTCAAAATAAACATTACGTTCTGATATCTATTGACGTTGTTTCTTGAAATATTTTCAAGCAAATTTGTGAAAAGAGTAGAGTCAGATCAGAGCGGGATATATACACTGTTCGTCAATGACATACGGTTGGTCTTCCCTCACAGAGTGCCTCTCAATAATTTAAGAAAATATGTAACACTTGGAATTTACCAGGGACATGTTACCTTTTTTGTTAAATTTATACAGACAGTTTTAAGAAACGGAATTTTACAATTGGCATTTTATGCATTAATTTGTCAAAGGTTTCTTTCCTAGGCGTTCGAAGAAATAGTAAATTATCTTGTTAAAAATATGTAAATAGCTGTCCTAGTGATTGAATATATTATGTATCAATCAGTTTCGGATTAATGTAGAAAACCAGATTTAATGGATGTCGATGATTTCGTCCAAAATGCCTGACTGCTCTACAGTACACGTCAATGGAATTCCAATCATTACTTACTAATTTACCATCACTTGATACAATAGTGTCTTTTTTATCAAGCAAAATGGTGAAAGGTGTAGAGCCAGATCAGATCTTGATCTTGGCCGCAAATGTCATACGGTTGGTTAGTGCCTCTCAAATATTTAATAAAAATGTTACATGTGAAATTTTATCAAGGATATGTTCATTTTTTCTCAAATTTATTAAGACAGTTGAAATTTTACAATTGGCATTTTACGCAACAACTTGTCAAAGGTTATTTTCCTAAGCGTTAGAAAAAAAGTCAATTATCTTGTAAAAGATATGTTAATAGCTGTTCTAGTGATTGAATATGTTATGTATCAATCAGTTTCAGATTAATGAAAGAAAACCAGGTTTAATGGATGTCGTTGTTTTCGTCCAAAAACTTCCAAAATTCCTGCCTGCCATACATCACGTCAATGAAATTCCAATCATTACTTACTAATTTACCATCACTTGATACAATAGTGTCCAATCATTTACGATCAGGCTTTGGCACGGGGGCACCGTGCAAAAATCGACACCTTCATCGCCTTTCATCGATACCTGACACGCTAATTGACTTTCGAACTCCTCGCTGTAACCCACACCCTTTGGACTCCATTTACCTTTACCTATATTTATAATCATTAGAGTCGTTTTCTTTGAATGCATTTTTCATAAGGAATTCCATAAACGTTTTGAGAAATTTTATTTTAGATTTATTTAAAGTCAAATATAGTGTGGCACAATTTGAAACTTGGCAACTTCTCTCCCTGCTTGTTTATTTATATTTTGTTTAAAAGTTGAATTTATCGTGGGAACATAATGAGCATCACTTGCAGTCTGGTTCTGAAATATGCTTTACCCGTATGGGACTTCTTTATGTGGATTTAATTTTACTCACTCATCAGATATACTTTGGGGATGTTTGGTCTATTTTATTATGGAAAGTGGTTTACTTTTCGATGCCATTCCTTAAATTCGCACCGCCTAGCATTTGTAACAGACCAACAAACAGCCAGACCATTTGGTTTAACACTTTCGGAAAATAATAATCACAAAATACACACATGGAAAAAAAGCAATAACCAAAAAAAAATAGTGCGTTTTTAGGGTGAAATGCAGTCTTATAAGTGAAATACAAACACTGTATCAAAAATATGTCGGCAGATTGAATACACAGTAAGTGCCATTACACGGTTCGTTAATTTGTATTGTGAATGAAACGAAAATTAATTTAATCAAACAATAAGATCACCGTGTCAGGGCGGGTCAAACCGACCACACTAGCTATTTACTATCATGTACTCCCTTAATCGATCAGAGATCTTGTAGGTGATAACCGTATCTTAGTATTACCTATCAACCCTTTCCCCCAATGAGACAATTATACAGTAGACGACTTTGAACATAATTTGTCAAAATATGGAAAATCTCTATAATTGAACGGATGACCTATGACTAAAAGTGGAAAACATTGTGGCAAAAGGAGAAATTGATCATTTTGAGCAATTTATACCTTTGTCAGTATGTTTTCAAAAATCCGTCTGCTGCACAGAGGCGACAGAAAGCGTCTATATGAGGGAAGGGTTAAGCTATCAACCTTTCCCCAATGCAGACTCCATTTCACATAATTTCAACGAGCGAGTATATTCTTAAAACAAAGTTGAAAAATAAAAGTAAGTATTCAAAACAAGTAGTTTCTTTTGTCTCTTAACATTTTGATCTCAGTATCATTTGACTTGTTCAAACTTTCATGCCATTGTAACTTTCCCACAATTCGTTTTATTTAAAACAAACGAGTCTAAAATTCGTAAAGGGAATAAGCGAATTATTAGATAATTGTACGTGATAAATATAGGATAGAATTGGCTATGAAGACATCAATGGTAAATACACTGATTAGATGCAATCCGAGCGGTCAGTTGTCAGTCATTGATTGACAGCCGTATATTAACCATTTCCAACATGCATACTTATGTTGACGCGTCTGTAGTATATTGACTTAATTATAGAAATATTAATGACAAAAATAGTCATTGCTCATAACAAAACATTTTTCTTCTTTTGCGACAATTTATTTAAACCTATATTCAATTATTCATCCGTTATATTTATATTTTCTAATAACGTAAGTGTTTTACGCCGTTTTCCAAAAATTATTCTGTCATATCACGGTGGCCAGTTCACCTACTCATGTGTTTCCTGGCTTCCAAACACCAGAAATCCACACAACAAACTTCCCAAGCAACTGGCTGCTTTTCCACATAGACTGTTGGTAACATTAATGGAATACGAATGATGTTTGTCGCATACACTTTTATCAAATGTCAGAAAGAATGTTGGCCGAGCTGGGATTCGAACTCACAACCCCTGGATTGACAGCCCGTGTCGCTAGCAGCTAAGTAAACGAGGCTCGGCTCCAATAAAATGAATACATAGTTTCGTTGAATGTGGGAAAGGTTTAGATGCGACTTGGTTCCATACTCGAGTAAATATACCTGGTTACATTCGTATTACATTATCACGGGAACCAAACGACTATTGATGCTCCTGCATCAGACAGTGTTTGAAAACACTGTGGAAAAAGTATAAAATAACTTCATTTTCCCAATGGTCCTTAAAGACACCTATTGAACAAACATCAATTAATATATGAGCCGTCCCGCGAGAAAACCAACATGATTACATCTGCGTAATGTATCGCCCAGATCGGCATGCGCTGTACGCGCAAACTGATCCGGGAAGACACATTCCGACTCAGGGGGGTAGAGGTATAGAGTAATGATTCCTGAGACAGAAATTCCACCAGAGGCAAAAGGTGTCTATCCGGGTAAACCTGTGCGGCTTGCTTAGGCTGATCCACAGTGTTGGTTTTCTCGCGAGACGGCCTTTAATATGTTTTATATTTACAAGGGTAACTTATTACTCAACATGTAAGGAATTGGACAATCTCTGATTACTTATCATTACTTTTGAGTTCATTATAATGAAAGATATTACCCAGGAAAATGAGATATGTCAGCTTTTCCCATACTGTTTTATGAACCAGCTGTTTCAGAGTATAGAAAAGTCAATAAGCTATTCGTACTGTTCACCAAATGATTCATATTTTTCTCTCTGATATTTTCAAAGCGGAAAATTTAAACTCTTTCCCACATACAAATAGTTCTGCAATAGACGTCGTTGAAAACTTAACAGGTTAAATGTGTAGAATCTCTTAACAATTTCCCACATATAGACGCATTTTGACGCATCTGCAGCAGACGACATTTGAAAATATTTTGACAAAAGGAAACATTGCTCAAAACGAGCGATTTCTCCTTTTTCAGTAATTATACCTACATTTAAAGAGACTTTCCATATTTGTGAGTGGACATTTCCAGAGTCGTCTGCTGCAGATTTGTTATATGTGGAAAAAGATTAAAATGAAATAGTATTGAATAGTGTTAATACATTGTGGAAAAATGAAAACAATCGCATCATATCAAATTTCTCCTTAAGCCTCAATGATAAATTTGTAAACGTCGCCTCCGACTGCATAGTCGTTGAAATGCGTCTGCAAGCCAAAGCGATAACAAATAATATCATTCAAAACAGTATTTGTAGATCCGACACTTTAGTTATGTTAAAATGTTTGCCTAGGGGCAAATTGTGGCAGCGGTGTTGACAAAAAATGTGGCTCCCATTTTCCAATCAGCAGTCAAGTCACAATCTGTACATTTGAAGAAACAATATTGACTTATTAACACAAGGGAGAAATATTCCACGCAGACGTGGGAAAATCTTATCCGAAATGGAATCCCCATCGCGTGAAAATAATGACGTAATTGTTTTCATCGACAACGTCAAAAACATTTCACTTGTCAGCAAAAATAAACACAAAATCCGACAAAATTCAATCTTAAGGCATATGGAGATATTTGAAACGTCGATGAAAATATTTTATCAGTTTACAGAAATTTAATTAAAATATTATACTAGAAAGGTGCTATGTTGATCAATTTTCTTACAGCCAAATAAAAATAATTTGATACCATATTTTCCTTTCATATTATGATATGAAATCGTCGAATGTTTGTTTTGGTGAATTGTATAAATATACGACAAAGTTGTCTGAATCAATATTTTAAACAAGATAAATAGATCATGAAAACAATTCCATGCTTTTACATAAATTAGAGGTATTATTTGAGAAAATATTTCCCAAACGGGCAGGTAAGTTACACAAATAATTAGATAGGTGATTTCCGACAAATCAAACACAGCCGAAAGTGGACTCACAATATGTGCTTTAAGTACACTATGCTTCGAATTATTGAAATATTGTATTTAAAAAACTTAGGCCAACGGCCCATTATAAAAACAATACATATATATGTTTACAACCAGAACATTTAAATGCAGTTATTTCTTATTGTCTTACCATGTAGTTGTACTGTAATAAGATATATACAATGAGCCGTTTCACAAGAAAACCAACATTGAGGACTCTGCGTAATGTATCGATCTAGACCAGCATACGCATTCCGCGCATGCTAATCCGGGCCGACACATTCCGTCTCAGGGGGTAAAGGTAAAGAGTAATGATTCCTGTAACCGAAAATCCAGAGGTGTCTGTCCGGGATAGCCTGCGCGGGATGCTTATGCTGCTCAGTGTCGATACTTTACGCGGAGTCCAGGACCAATGTTAGTTTTCACGTGGAATGGATCATAACGGTTGAAGATAAATATTACTGTAGGGATTTAGACTCTTCATTTCTTACCAATGCTATTTTGTACTCTAGTTTACATATGTTGAATAAGTTTGATCTGTTACAGCTTGTCATGAATCTAATTACTGTTTCGTCTATTTTTAATTTTTTGATTGTTTGGTGTCACCGCCGCAGTTATATCAGGGACGTCGATATCTAGTGTAAGGGATAAAAGAGCAGTCTCGCGAGGAAACCATCATTATGGCATCTACGTAGTGTATCGACCCAGGTCATCCTGCGCTGTCCGCGCAAACTGATCCGGGCCGACACATTCCGTCTCAAAACAATACAGTTATAGAAATGAGCGGGTGGCAATTTGCGAAACCCATTTGTTACCTATTTGCAACCAGTGTAAATGCTGATTATCTAGCGTGTTCGGACAGTCCAATCTTGCCCTGAACTATTTGTCAGTGAGTCATCGAAATTTTAAAGAAAGGTCAAGCTGTAATCATTCGAATCCTTAGCATGGACCCCCTCCCCCTCCACAGACACACATAAAACAAATGAGCCGTCCCGCGAGAAAACCAACATGATGGCCTCTGCGTAATTTATCGACCAATTC
>JAUELF010020489.1:0-17714 GCA_031471495.1 Clinocardium nuttallii
TTTCTCCTTTTGCCACAATGTTTTCCACTTTTAGTAATAGGTTATACATTCAATTATAGAGATTTTCGATTTTTTGACAAAATATGTTCAAAGTCATCTGCTGCAGAATTGTCGTATGATGAGCAATTTCACCTTTGGCCCCAATGTTTGAAAAGTCATCTGCTGCGATTGTGTCAAAATGTGTTTGCAGGTGGGAAAGGCTTAATTGCATACATGTATACTTACATAGTATTTTGTCCCTATAATGGTACTCACAGATATACCTAATATCTTAACAACACTTTTATCAACATTTTATCAATCCATATATTACTTCCATCATTAAAGTCAACAACATAGTAACACACAAACAAATTATGAAAAAAAAATCACGAAACAAATATAATAGCCCAAACAGCCAGTATTTCAAAACCACAAACTTGATCACAACCACTTCCAACTGTCAAGAATACTTTACATTCAACTCTCATGATCACCCCAGCCATCCCTTTATCCTTTCCCTCATGCGACAATTCTGCAGCAGACGACTTTGTACATACAAAATTAGAAAATCTCTTTAATTGAATGGATTTACCTATAATGATTAAAAGTGGAAAACATTGTTGCAAAAGGAGAAATGGCTCATTTTGAGCAATTTCTTTTTTAATGTCACTATATATGTTTTCAAAATGCCGTCTGCTGCAGAGGTGACAGAAGCGTCTATATCGTATGAGGAGACGGGTTATATATCCTTTTCCACTTGTAACTGCATTCCAATGCATCAGAAGCAGACGAGTTTTGAAATCATTGTAGCAAAAAGTTTAAAATTGCTCATGATGAACAATTTCTGTTTGTGTGAAAGGGTAAAACCAGAGGTTTTATGAGATTGAAGAACATAAATTTATTGTCTGATTGGTGCTTAGCGCTGCTCTCAACACATTTTCAGTTATATCACGGCATTCATTTCCTGGGTAAGTTACTAGTACCACTGGTCCATTTATCCTCAGACACCAGCCAGCCAGTCAGTCGCAAAATCTTGGGGAACGAACCCACTACCTCCCGTACCAGAGGCGGAAGTTGAGAACATGAAGTACATACCATTATCCATCGTTCTCTAACTAACAAATTAAAGCTCACAGTTTTTGAAAAATTATTCCACTTAACGAAACACACAAAAAAAAGATCATTATG
Organism: Clinocardium nuttallii; assembly: GCA_031471495.1. Taxonomy (NCBI): domain Eukaryota; kingdom Metazoa; phylum Mollusca; class Bivalvia; order Cardiida; family Cardiidae; genus Clinocardium; species Clinocardium nuttallii. The sequence continues at coordinate 1,171 of JAUELF010020489.1, forward strand.
AACAATTATTCCCTGTCCCAAATTTTTTTCCTTCTTCAAGCCAAATTCTTTTGCACTGAACATATATCTTTGTGGTAAGCATTTTTAACCCTTTCCCGCATATAGACGCTTTCAGAGGCCTTTGCAGCAAGACTACTTTTGAAAACATTGTGGCAAAGGTTAAAGAGCTCATGATGAGCAATTTTATCATTTGCCACAATGTTTTCAACTCTTTTTTTCCAGGTTTTTGCCAACTTACTTTCAAAGTCGTCTGTTGCAGGATTGCTGTATGTGGGAAATGGTTAATAAAACTGCTCTTCAATTTTGAAGAGTGCATTTATACTTCTATGGGCCATGGGAGGTTGGGTAAACATAATATTGAGCCAGTGCTTTAGAAAAAGGTACAAAGTATGGCTTTTGAGAACAGTATAGATCCAGATCAGCCTGCATCTGCACAATCTAATCAGGATCTTGATTGCATGTTCTAATATTAAATTACACAAGCTTTTTTAAGACAATTCTGACAATGTGTGTAGATTCTGATAAGACTGAACAGCTATGTAGACATGATAATCTGAACCTATAATACACTGTTCAGAATTTGTACCTTAGTTTTCTCTTAATAAATACCGGTATATATTTGTAAAATTCATTTAACCCTGATATCCTCATAATAGACTTTTCATATTCGATTGAATGATATGTTGTTCAAAGTTGTCTGCTGCAGAATTGTCGTATGAGGGGAAGGGTTAAAACACTGAACTTGTAAAGTTCAAATCAACTCTTTCAATTTTTTAACATTTTATAACAGTCTAGCTCTACAAAAAGATATTGATAGATTTTTCAGAGGCTTTTCTCTATAAACCACAAAATCTCCCACACCAAAATTTTAACCCTTTCCCACGTACGAGAATTCTGAAGCAGACGACTTTGAACATATTTTGTCAAAAAATAGAAAATCCAAAAAATAGAAAATCTCTATAATTGAATGGATAACCTATGACTAAAAGTGGAAAACATTGTGGCAAAAGGATTAATTGCACATTTTGTGCAATTTCTTCTATTGTCACTATGTTTTTTAAAAAGCCGTCTGCTGCAGGGACGTCAGAGAATCTCCCACACCAAAATGTTACCCTTTCCATATGCAGCAGGTGACTATTGATAATCTCTATAAAAATATGTATAATCATTTACCTAAAATAGAGTTGAAAAGGTTCTGGTAAAAGGAGAAGTGACTAATAATGAGAAATTTATCCTGCAAATTGACCAGAATGTTTTCAAAAGTCATTTTCTGTAGATGTGTCAATATGCATCTACACATGGAAAAGGGATAAACCACAAAATCTCAAAACATCCACTTAATACCGAAGGATCTTTATGTAGTTGGTACTCGTTTTGTTTAAATAATGCTGACGATGAAGCCAGTGTAACCAAGATTATCACATCCAAAAAATAATTATGCCAAAAAATATCAAATTTCACCCCATTTATTCTTAACATTTTCCCACATATAAAAACAATTCCCTGTCTGCAGACAACTTTGAAAACATCTTGGTAAAACTATTGAATATGTCATTAAACAAAATATATATTCATTGAAAAGAGTTGAAAACATTGGTGCAAAAGGGGAAATTACTCATGATGAGGTTGTCTGCTGCACAGGTGTCAGAAAAAGTTTGCATGTAAAGAACACAGAATTGAGAAACATGTTATTTGGTTTACTTAGTTACTGCTCACAAAAGTACAATATCAGCGGAAACTGCAAAACTGACAAGAAGGGGAAACAAAATAAAACATTTGGTGAACTATTTCAACTGAATCCTTTCACAATATGCAGTTTTACGTGAAAACTGCTTTGAAAGGGCTTTGAGGTAAAATGTGAAATGTCTGTTAATTTGAAATTTTTAATTTTGATACCTATAGTTCAAAAGAGCAATTATTGTTCGTTTTAAGCAATGACTATTTTTTCAACAATGTCTTCATTAAGTCATCTTTCAAAAAGTGTCTACCTCATTGAAAGGGTCAACAAGGCAGTGTATTTTTGTGGTAAATGAATCTGATTCTAGCTGAACAGTTTTCCAATGAATTCTGCACAACATTCAATTTGAGCAGAAATAGATAACACTGCAGGTGATCAAGATTAATCATTTACCTGATAGTTCATCTTTACCCTTTCCCACATGCAGAAGCATTTTGACGAATATTCAGCAGAAGGCTTTTGGAAAAAGTGTGGCATAAGGAGAAATCGCTCATGTTGAGCAATTTCTTCCACAATGCTTTATACTAATCATACTTTTGTTAAATTAAAGAGTTTTTTCCATGTCTAGCTTTGATGTCTATAAAGTTGTGTGATGTAGATTTGTTGCAAGCAGAAATGTGTAAAGAATTCTCTTCTTTTAAAACATATGTTTGAATTAAATGTTACATCTTAAAGGTTCAAAGTAGAATTTTGATATAAAATTGAAAACATTGTGGGATAAACGATAAACTTACTCATGAACAAATATGTGTCTACACTGTTCCCAAAATTTATAATTGACAGAGACTAGGCTAAGAGCCAAGAAACAGCATCATGAGGTCACAGGTTTTGCAGCAGATGCTGTCTTACAAACAAACTCCACCCATACAAATTAGAAGATATCTTCTTGAATATTTGTAGACTTGTATCAGTGCCTAACTTTGTTCATGTTCATGTATTCTGCATAAAGCAATCAGACTTTTAAACTGAAGACCATTTTGCATCAACCATATGAAAAACAGCGTTTTTTTCTGCTGAAGACTCACGCCATATGTATTAAACATGTTGATCTTAGCCGAGTCTTATGCAGAATTAATATTCAACCTTAACCTTTGTGTTAAAACATATGTAACCTTTGCCTTCAAGCAGAAGACTTATGTTCCCTGCATAAAATGTAACTAAGTGTTTGCATAAAATATAACTATGTGTTTGCATCAAATGTAACCAAGACTTTGCACATAAGCAGACAAATTGTGTAGAATATTCAGGATATCTGGAATACCCCAACCTTTATCTTTACCTTTCAGCATAAGGTTTAAGTATGATATATAAACGCATGCCTACCCTTGACCTTGACAAGATGATTAAAGTATTATGCATACCCATTAATTCTGTATATTATGTCACATTGACTTTGATAAGAATACTAAATATTATGCATACCCATTTGTATACTATGTCACCTTGACCTTGGTTGGAAGATTAAAGTATTATGCATACTAGTTTGTATAATACATCACCTTGACCTTAAGTAGAAGATTACAGTATTATGCATACCCATTTTTATATTACGTCACCTTGACCTTGGTTGGAAGATTACAGTATTATGCATACCCATTTGTATATTATGTCACCTTGACCTTGGTTGGAAGACTTAAGTATTATGCATACCAGTTTGTATAATACATCACCTTGACCTTGAGTAGAAGACTACAGTATTATGCATACCAGTTTGTATAATACATCACCTTGACCTTGAGTAGAAGACTACAGTATTATGCATACCCATTTATATATTATGTCAACTTGACCTTATTCAGAAGATTCAAGTATTATGCATACCCATTTGCATATTATGTCACCTTGACCTTGATCAGAATACTCAAGTATTTTGCACACAAACCAACCGTCCACTTGACAGTTGACAAGATCAAAGAGTGTAGTAGCATGACTGTATATATAAATTGTAGCTACTGCAATCTCACCTTTGATCAGAGAAACAAACTATTCTAACACAAAAGTATGCTTATTTATATACCTTTGCTGGATTGCCAATATAGGGAAACTATGCATGGCTGTATTGTAAAATCACAAGGCAAAATTATAAATAAATTGCTGATGGGTCTAGTCTGTCAATTAACTTTAATTGGTGCTACATTGGTCTATCTCATGTTTGAAATACAATCAATTTTCATGATTCTTTTGCCAAACAATTCCCTCCTATCATCTAAGAATAAACCTAGGTCAAATCTAAACACCAAATCTAAATAAACCTGGCCATGCAAAAAGCTTCCAGATAACCGAATTGTAACCATGTAGATCAGTTTGTGAGTCTACAGACTTCATGAAGCGTCGAGTATGTGGTTACCAACAGAAAAGCCAATTGGACAACTGATCTTATTAGCACTGGCTTCTCTTCTAAGCTTGCTCCTTTTGCCATGTACCGGCTTTAAATGATAAGAAGCAAAAAGTAAGATAAATGCAGGAATAATTCAATATAGACGTAGTCAATCAACTGTTCAGAGACCCGACCTACTAACACCATATTGAAACAGAGGCCTCCTGTCTGGGTATGTCAAACTGTGTCTGATTCGAAACAGATTTGTCGACATCCAACCAGATAGACGGATTAACAATGTCTAATCTAATGGGGGCGGAGAAAAGGTGCCAATTTAGATTAACATTTGTCAGAAGATATCGAATTACAGACGAGGTCAAAGGTCACGTAAATCTTGTTTTAAAAAATTAAATCCCTGGCAGGGGCTGCCTTTTAATTGGCTGCCACCTTGCCAGATTTTATATTTTTTTTGTTTTATTGACATTTAATTTTTTATTCCCTCCACAACAAACAAAAGTTTATAATATAAAAGTGCAAAAAGATGTAACATGTATAATAAAACAGATTCTCAACTATGTAACAATAATCAATTGGCAATTAACCTCATATTAACCAGAATCACTGTTTACCTGGTTTCAACCTTTCAGAGTTTTATGCTTGGAAAACAGCTCATGAGACAATTGTAACATTTGAAAAATTGCAAAGAATAAATTTAAATAGAGTTGAAAGCATTGTGGGAAACGGTGAAAATGTTCTTTTGAGCAATTTCTCTTATCCCCACAATGTTTTCAAAAGCATCAGAAGGTTGTCTGTGTCAGTCAGGAACAGGGTTTGTTCTGTGTATACAAAACATAACTCTGGTCCTGCTTCATTTATGTTTTACTTTCATTGAATGAGGTTCCCTTACTAAAATGTATATAACATATTTATGAAATGTGAGCTATGTAGAATAAGATTAGATTACATTGATGTACAAATTGATTTCGGTCTGAAATAATTGTTACATAATTATAGTAGGATACAGATTAACCCTTTCCCTCATACGACAATTCTGCAGCAGATGACTTTGCACAGATTTGGTGACAACATAGAAAATCTCTATAATTGAATGGATAACCTTATTGACTAAAAGTGGTCAACATTGTGGCAAAAGGAGAAATTGCACATTTTGTGCAATTTCTTCTTTTGTCATTATGTTTTCAAAAAGCTGTCTGCTGCAAAGGCATCAGAAAGCGTCTACATGAGGGAAAGGGTTAATTCTTAAAATTGTCAAAATTTGACATATGAATTAAAAAGAAATCAGATCACCTTTTGCCAGAATGAACTTATGTTTTCAAAAGTCGTCTGCTACAGCTGCTTCAAAATACATCTACAGGTGGAAAAGGGTTAACCAGGAATACCTGTCTGATGTAATTTGTTTTAATTCCAAGATAATTAATGAAAATATACCCCTTCAACCTTCAGACAATTACCCTCCCGGCTGAAATTTTAACTATTCCAAACTGAAAACAGTTTGGAAAGAAGAGTCACAATTGGCTAAACGAAATTATAATCCGTTCCTTTATATAGATTTTTTTCTTCAGATTCTTCTGAACCAGACTGGTATGTGAAAAGAGGAAAATGCTAAAATTGGTAACTTCTACTATTTTCTTAAAGGTTTTTCAAATGTACTTTAGATTGCACGTTCAAGTGTTATGCTAGCTACTCTCTTTTTCTGTATTCAAAGCAATTTCCTCTTTGCGGTAATATTTTCACATCTAATGATACTTCCAACTTAGCAATAATAATTGATATATATTGTCCTAAAAAATATTGTATGGGGTAACAGCAATTTCTAAATTTCCACACAACTCTTTTTCCACAATATACTTATTTGTATACCCTGAGATACTACGATTTTGTTCTCAGATGTTTCTAAAGAATACCATATCATGTAACAGGTACACCCTCTCCCTACAGACAAATTGGAAGAAAGAACAAAGTTGAAAACAAAGAAGTAATTACTCATCATGAGAAATTTGTTTTTTTGCCACAAAAGTTTTCAAAAGTCATCTGCTGCAGATGCATGAGAAAGTGTGTATGTGAAGAAGGGTTAAGGAGTTCCATGAAATAAATAACTGATTATTACCAATTTTTAATGACCACAATTGAGACAATATCCGACAATAAATCTCTGATTTGGCCACTTAACCTTTCACTTTTTGGCAAAAATTTATAGGAGTTTTGACTTTTGCTTTATGATTGTATATTTATAATTGAGTGACTATCGGTCATTTTACACATACATCAGCTCTTCCTGATATGGGCCCGTCGTGGGAAAAGGGCACATGTGGTTTTCGTGAACAGTGTAGATACAGATCAGCATGCGCACAAACAGTCGGATAAACATCTACACTCTTCACATTTTATTTAAATAAGCTTGTCAGAAGCTTCTGTGAACTTGTGAAGATTATAATAAGACAGGAGAAGGACAAGCCGATCTGGACCTACAATGTTCAGTAATACCATCTTGTTGGTTATCCCATGGACTGGCTTGTAATTATAACTGTTTTCATGATATGATACTGCCAGAGTTGTCTGCTTTGAAAACAGCTTCAAATAAAAATAAACTTTGATGCTATAATTATGTACTTTATTTTAAAATGTCTACTGAATCAGAGAAAATAAAGAGCCATTGAAGGTTTTATGCAGTCTGGTTAAGTTTTTGATCAGTGTTGATTGATTGGAATTTAACGCCGTTTTTAACAATTTCTCAGTCTTATCAAGGCAGCCAGTTCACCTACTCACACCAGTAAAATCTTCCCAAGCAACTGACTGCTTTTCCACATAGACTTAGCCCATTGGTGGATCATATGAAACATTGACTTTTGTCAAACGTTAGAAAGAAAGTTGGCCATGCCAGGATTCGAACTCACAACCCCTGGATTGACAGCCCTCGTCGTTACCAACTGAGTTACCTGGGCTTAGCTAGAATTTTTGATCAGGCTGTATGACATAATATTCCATTGTCTATTTGGTGCTCTAAACGTTGTCAAAAGTTGTTATTTTCAGGTAAAAAGTTAGGGTTAGGGTCAATGACCCTTTAACTGACTAATATATCTATCCTTTCTTTAACCCTTTCCCACATACAATAAGTCTGAAGCAGACAACTTCGAAAATATCTAGGCAAAAATATGGGAAAGATCTTTATATGATAGTATAATAATTGAAAAGGAAAGATTCCTCATTATGAGTAATATACAAAAGTCGTCTGCTGCAGATGTGTCAAATTGCATCTACAGTTGGGTAAGGCTTAAAGTTACATGAAGCAAGTTAACCCTTTCCCTCACATAGACGCTTTCTGACACCTCTGCAGCAGACGACTTTTGAAAGGAGAAATTGCTCAAACCGAGCAATTTATTCTTTTGCCACAATGTTTCCAAAATATTAAAGTCTGTAGCAGATCAATGGCTCAAAATGTATCTGGAAGTGGAAAGGGTAAGGTTTCTTCAGTTATTGAAAAAAGGGCACTGTGAGTGTTATGGCTGTTGCCATTGTGATGTTTAATTTGATATAACCTTTAGTCATCTTTGAATTATAAGGTAAACCAGAGACAGATTTGTTTTCTGAATTAGGGATTTAAGGCCACTGGTCACACCGTTAGACGTTGGAACGTGAGGAAAGGTAAACCAAATCATGTATCAATTTGGAAGAGAACTTGAACATGTAGTATTAAAGTCGAACTGATTTCCCCATCATCAAAAACTAGTCTATCACAAACACGTGGAAATTTAGATGAGTTATATTTCATCAGCACTCATGCATAGAAACTGGTAGTGCCAAATTTGGTACTCACAAGAAATCAAAATGTGTTAAATTGTCAATAAAATAATGTCTTGTAATTTTCTGGACATTGTTCATAATGTCATAAACTGGTAATATGCAGGTCAACATCCTCTAAAATTAAAAAAAATAAGAGTTTGCTATTTGACTTTCAATAATCCATAATCAATATTATAATGATCATCAATACGTCCACAATGAATAATGGTTAAATTTTGAGCATTAATTGAAAATCATTCCTAACCTGTGGATTAATTAAACCTATCCATAACAAATCTGCAACAGAAAACCTCTCTGGCATATTTGTGGAATATCTCCTGAAATGAACAACGATTGTGGCAAAGGGAGACATGATGAGCAAAGACTTCTTTTCTCACAATATTTTAATGTTAGATTAACTAATGCTTCTATTATTGTCGTATAGGCGGGCGGGTTGTTTGGAAGGCCGTCATGTGGCGTCCAGTATGTTGTCAGCTAAATAACTTGAGAAGCTTTTGTCCAATCATCACCAAATTTGGTCAGAAAGTGTCTTGGCATTATACCTTGAACAAGTTTGATAACAAGCCATATTCCTCTAGTCATTCAAGAGTTATCGCTCCTTAATTATAAAAAATAACTACATTGGTCTTGTCAGCTCAATAACTTAAGAAACTTTTGTCTTATCATCACCAAATTTGGTCAGAACGTGTATTGGCATAATATGTCAAACAAGTTCAATAACTAGCAATATCACTTTAGTCACTCGAGAATTAACGCCCTTAAATTATAGAAATTACCTAAAATTGGTCTTGTCAGCTCAATAATTTGAAAAGCCTTTGTTCAAACACAACCAAACTTGGTCAGAACGTGTATTGGAATAATATCTTGAACAAGTTTAATAACTAGCAATATTACTCTAGTCACTGGAGAGTTATCACCCTTTAATTATAGAAATTGCCTAAAATTGGTTTTGTCACTGCCCAATAACTTTAGAAGCCTTTGTCTTATCATCACCAAATTTGGTCAGAATGTGTATTAGCATAATATCTTGGACAAGTTTGATAACTAGCCATATATCGCTCTAGTCACTCAAGAGTTATTGCCCTTTAATTATAGAAATGACCTAAAATTGGTCTTGTCCAATCAATAACTTTTGAAGCCTTTATCATATATTGATGGGCAGAATATCTTGGTCAGGTACGATAACTAACCAAGTTATCTTAGTCATTCCACACTTATGTCCCTCGAAATGGCCAAAACTATATTAACTGTGTCCACTCTCTTCTCTCTAAATTTGCCTGTCAGATGTACAACCTGTCAATAATCACTGTACTTCATCTCAAAAAACCGGAATGGACATATATATTGTGAAAGTTGCGGTGCTCTTATTAAATTAAGTTTTGCTTTAATATATTATACACATGAAGTGTACATGTATGTATCTAAGATTAGTATTTAACTTGTTCACATCAAGCCATAAATAGTTTTATTACATTCAGATCTTGTTTGATTCAATGTTAATTATTTTTTAGCATTAACACAAGTGAAAACAATTGCTTTATTTACCTTTTATTTGCTTTTGAGTACTCAAATTACTTTTGTTGACAATTCTTTTGCTTTTTTAAGCATAAAAGCAACTTATCTGTAGCCCTGAGAATGTTTTCAAATGTATGTCATCTGCTGCTGCATAGGGGAAATGCTTAAAGAAGGAAAATGACAATACGCGTCTTGACTTTAAGTGTTAATGAAGTTAATATTAATCTATAAATGACAATAATGTGCAGTCTGCTTTATAGCCAAGTCATTGTAAATCATATACATGTGCATCCATTATACATTGAATGTCAATATCGTGATCGTGCAGATCATAATATTGTCTGAGATATGAATTGTATATATCCTGTTCCCAATGACACAAACCTGTCGAATATTTCTTTGAAAACAAAGATCTGTTCAAAAATATATTTCAGGATTTATAAATACAGTTGAAAAAGTTGGGGCAAATTTAATATAATGAGCATTTTCTCCTTTTTGTATTTAATTTTTGCTGCAACAATGTTACTGTGTTTTGAGAAAGAATTATCAAAGCAAAGCCTTAGCTAAGGAGGATAAGGAAATTGTTTTCCATGATCTAAAACCCTTATTTCTTCTCCAAAACCTATGTTGTGGGTACTCAAAAGAAAAGCCTCAGTGAGACGATTACAACATAGGTTTTAATGATTACCGAACATAGGTTTTAATGATTGCTAATTAAGAGAGCTGTTATGTAAGAAAGACCTTTTACTTATCTCTCCTTATCTAGTCCTCTGTAATAGTGGATACATGCAAAATTTGATATGAATCATAACAATAGGATTAACTTTCATTTAAACATGGCTAACATCACTCAGTCTTTGATGTAGCTCAAGTCAAGTGACATAGAGGTATTCAGCTCTTTTTCCCACAATTGACAATTTAAAACAAACCATTATGTTGTGGGTACTTAAAAGAATCATCTCACTGAGACGATTCTTTTAAGTACCCACAGCATAGGGTCAAATAAAGATTTTAGAACATGCAAACCGCCCCCTTTCTAGAGCTCTGATAGTTGTTTTTCAACTAACCCATACGCTTTAACAATTTCTGCAAGGTCACTCAAGATCATTTCTGCAAAATTATCTTGAAATCAGACGAGCAGTTTCAGGAGAAGCATTTTAAAGTTATTTCATTATTCCATTTTAAAGAAGACCACCAAATGACATGTATTCCTGTGAAGTTTGGCAGCTATGGACCCATTGGTTTAACCCTTTCCTAGGCATATGGACGCTTTCTGACACCTCTGCAGCAGACAGCTTTTTGAAAACATTATAAGTGACAAAAGAAAAAGAAATTTCTCAAAACGAGCAACTTTTCCTCTTGCCACAATGTTTTCCTGACTTTTAGTCGTAGGTTATCCATTCAATTATAGAGATTTTCTATTTTTAGCTCTCCTGTGCACGAAGTGCAAGGTGAGCTATTGTGATCACATTTTGTCTGTCGTCCGTGCGTTGTGCGTCGTCAGTCGTCAACAATTGCCTTGTGAACACTCTACAGGCAACATTTTGCATCAGATCTTCATGAAAGTTTATCAGAACATCCATCTCCATATAATCTTGGACAAGTTCGAAACTGGGTCATTTGAGGTAAAAAACTAGGTCACTAGGTCAAATTGAAGGAAAATCTTGTGAACATTCTAGCTAGAGGCCACATTTTCAACTTGAGCATGTTGAAACTTTTTTAGAATGTTTGTCTTGATAATACGTAGGTCAAGTTGAAACAGGTCATGTCTGATCAATAAGTAGGTCACTAGGTCAAATTGAAGGAAAATCTTGTTAACACTCTATGGGCTGCAATATTTGCTTCAGCAGTTTGAAATTGTGTCAGAATGTTTGTATTTCTGATGGAATCCGCTGTGGTCGAGTGGTTAGCGTTGGGGATTTCGAAACAGGGTGTCCCTGGTTCGATCCCCAGTCGCGGCAATTCGGTCATGGTGGAGTGCCCTTGGGCAAGGCACATTTTCTAGCCTAGTACTGGTTTGTTTACCCAGGGTTCATGAATAAATAAATTTAAATGCGCGCTAAATGACCTTAGCTGTCGATGAGCCATAAAACAATATACCTATCTACTCCAATTGTTGATACCAATAACAATTTGTGATTGACAACTCTGACCGTACGTAACCCTCAACCCTCCGCTTACATCGTATCGTTGGCTCAGCTCGAAACAGTTGTTACTGCTTCTTAAACAACAGGCGTCCGAATTTCTATTACAGAAAAAAATGCGGAAAAATACACGTTAACTCGGTAATTTTCTAAAAATATATCTCTTTTTCTCATACGCTATTATAAAATGATCGTAATATAATTTGGGGAATCCCGCACGTGTTACTTTAAATAGTCCCTCTATACGTCCATATAGTGTAATAATAATCATTATTATTAAGCTACATGTATATGGACGTATAGAGGGGCTATTTATAGTTAATCGTGCGGGATTCCCCAAATTATCTTACGATCATTTTATCATAGCGTAAAGACAATATATAAATACTTTTTGATGAATTTAACTAGGTAATTTGTATTTCTCCGCATTTTCTGCTGTAATAGAAATTCGGATGCCTGTGCTACAACCGTGTCATTCTAAGCCATATCGCAATGCTTTCCAAGACGTATCTCTTTACAAGACACTAGAATGTATCAAATGACCCCGCCCACATTCCCATGAAGCGGGTCAAATATTTACGTTTTACAGGCATGCTACCAAAACCTACTGGTGTTCATACAGACATTCCATTCAGGACTAGAATTCTTTAATTATGTACATAACGGTTTTGATTTTATTGGAGAAATAAATCGAACAACAGTCACTTTATATATATTACTACTCGTATTTATACACACAAAAACACCTGAAACTGAAACGTTGACCTCACAGTTGCATACGTGTTGACGAACTCTTATTGTTTTAACTCTTTCCCTCATACGACTTTAAACATATTTTGTCTAAAAAAAGAACATGTATATAATTGAATTGATAACCTATGACTAAAAGTGGAAAACATTGTGGCAAATTTTTCTCTCATATAGACGCTTTGTGACGCCTCTGTACGGCTTTTTGAAAGCATAGTGACAAAAGAAGAAATTTCACAAAACGTGCAATTTCTCCTTTTGCCTCAATGTTTTCTACTTTTAGTCAAAGGTTATCCATTCAATTATAGAGATTTTCTGTTTATTTGACAAAATATGTTCAAAGTCGTCTACTGCAGAATTGTCGTATGAGTGAAAGGGTTAAATATCCGTCTGCGGCAGAGGCGCCAGAAAGCGTCTATATGAGGGCAAGGGTTTAAACCATTTCCGTGATATAAATCGACATATATATATAGATGTCTTTAGAAAACATTGTGGCAAAAGGATCAATTTCCTCACAATGTTTTCAACTCTATACAGTGTAATTCTTTCATTTATAGATAATTTACATATTTTCTGCTGTATATTTTGTCATCTGCTGCAGATTTGTTGTATAATACATGTATATTTAGGGGTTTACCTCCTGTATTTTAATCTAAAAAGTCAGTTATCACCGTGCACAAACCTTGGTTAATTGGGATTTGTCAGAATGTCTTGAACTCAATGAAATACCCACTGAGGCTATCCAAGAGATTGTTTGTCACATATTTTCAAATACAGCAGCAATGTTCATGGGAGTCAAATCTTTGAGTTTGAATAAGCTTGGAGCCTATCTTTGAGTCTGAATTAGCTTGGGGCATATCTTTGAGTCTGAATAAGATTGGGGCCTATCTTTGAGTCTGAATAAGCTTGGGGCTATCTTTGAGTCTGAATAAGCTTGGGGCATATCCTTGAGTCTGAATAAGATCGGGGCATATCTTGGAGTCTGAATAAGCTTGGGGCCTATCTTTGAGTCTGAATAAGCTTTGGACCTATATTTGAGTCTGAATAAGCTTGGGGCATATCTTTGAGTCTGAATAAGCTTGGGGCCCACCTTTGAGTCTGAATAAGCTTGGGGCCTATCTTTGAGACTGAATAAGATTGGGGCCTATCTTTGAGTCTGAATAAGATTGGGGACTATCTTTGAGTCTGAATAAGCGTGGGGCATATATTTGAGTCTGAATAAGCTTGGGGCCTATCTTTGAGTCTGAATAAGCTTGGGGCCTATATTTGAGTCTGAATAAGATTGGGGCATATATTTGAGTCTGAATAAGCTTGGGGCATATATTTGAGTCTGAATACGCTTGGGGCCTATCTTCGAGACTGAATAAGTTTGAGGCATATCTTTGAGCCTGAATAAGTTTGAGGCATATCTTTGAGTCTGAATAAGTTCGAGTCTGAAGAAGTTTGAGGTATATTTTTGAGTCTGAATAAGCTTGGGGCCTATCTTTGAGACTGATAAGATTGGGGCCTATCTTTGAGTCTGAATAAGATTGGGGACTATCTGTGAGACTGAATAAGATTGGGGCCTATCGTTGAGTCTGAATAAGATTGGGGACTATCTTTGAGTCTGAATAAGATTGTGGACTATCTTTGAGTATGAATAAGATTGGGGCATATCTTTGAGTCTGAATAAGCTTGGGGCTTATCTTTGAATCTGAATACGCTTGGGGCCTATCTTCGAGACTGAATAAGATTGGGGCTTATCTTTGAGATTGAATAAGATTGGGGCTTATCTTTGAGATTGAATAGGATTGGAGCCTATCTTTGAGTCTGAATAAGCTTGGGGCCTATCTTCGAGACTGAATAGGTTTGAGGTATATCTTTGAGACTGAATAATATTTAGGCCTATCTTTGAGTCTGAATTAGCTTGGAGCCTATCTTCGAGACTGAATAAGTTTGAGGCGTATCGTTGAGCCTGAATAAGTTTGAGGCATATCTTTGAGTCTGAATAAGTTCGAGCCTGAAGAGGTTTGAGGTATATCTTTGAGTCTGAATAAGATTGGGGCTTATCTTTGAATCTGAATAAGCTTGGGGCCTATCTTTGAGACTGAATAAGATTGGGGCCTATCTTCGAGACTGAATAATATTGGGGACTATATTTGAGTCCGAATAAGATCGGGGCATATCTTCGAGACTGAATAAGATTGGGGCCTATCTTCGAGACTGAATAAGATTGGGGCCTATCTTTGAGTCCGATTAAGATCGGGGCATATCATCGAGACTGAATAAGATTGGGGCCTATCTTTGAGACTGAATAAGATTGGGGCTTATCTTTGAGACTGAATACGCTTGGGCCTATCTTTGAGTCTGAATAATATTGGGGACTATCTTTGAGACTGAATAAGATTGGGGCCTATCTTTGATTCTGAATAAGATTGGGGATTATCTTTGAGACTGAATAAGCTTGGGGCCTATCTTTGAATCTGAATAAGCTTGGGGCCTATCTTTGAGACAGAATAAGATTGGGGCTTATCTTTGAGACTGAATAAGATTGGAACCTATCTTTGAGTCTGAATAAGCTTGGGGCCTATCTTTGAGACTGAATAAGATTGGGTCTATCTTTGAGTCTGATTAAGATTGCGGCCTATCTTTGAGTTTGAATAAGATTTCGACTTATCTTTGAGTCTTAATAAGATTGGGGCCTATCTTTGAGTCTGAATAAGATTGAGGCCTGTCTTTTAGTCTGAATAAGATTGGGGCTTATCTTTGAATCTGAATAAGATTGGGACCTATCTTTGAGTCTGAATAAGCTTAGGGCTTATCTTTGAGTCTGAATAAGTTTGGGCATATCTTTGAGTCTGAATAAACTTGGGGCCTATCTTTGAGTCTGAATAAGATTTGGGCCTATATTTGAGTCTGAATAAACTTTGGGCCTATCTTTGAGTCTTAATAAGATTGGGGCATATCTTTGAGTCTGAATAAGTTTGGGGCATATCTTTGAGTCTGAATAAGATGTGGGCATTTCGTTGAGTCTGAATAAGATTGGGGCCTATCTTTGAGTCTGAATAAGATTGGGGCTTTTCTTTGTGTCTGAATAAGAGTGGGGCCTATCTTTGAGTCTGAATAAGATTGGGGCCTATCTTTGAGTCTGAATAAGTTTGGGGTATATCTTTGAGTCTGAATAAGTTTGGGGTATATCTTTGAGTCTGAATACATTTGAGGTATATCTTTGAGTCTGAATAATTTTGCGGGATATATTTGAGTCTGAATAATTTTCAGGTATAACTTTGAGTCTGAATAAGTTTGAGGTATATCTTTGAGTCTGAATGAGTTTGATGTATATATTTGAGTCTGAATAAGTTTGAGGTATATATTTGAGTCTGAATAAGCTTGGGACATGTCTTATGAGTCTGAATAATTTTGAGGCATATCTTTGAGCCTGAATAAGTTTGAGGCATATCTTTGAGCCTGAATAAGTTTGAGGTATATATTTGAGTCTGAATAAGTTTTAGGCATATCTTTGAGCCTGAATAAGTTTGAGACATATATTTGAGCCTGAATAAGTTTGAGGTACATGTATATCCTTGAGTCTGAATAAGTTTGAGGCATATATTTGAGTATTAACGGTTTGTGTGAAGACTGTCCCACCAGTATATAGGCTGAGAGCCACGCCAAATATGCCGTTTGACTGGGCTCTGAACTGCTCATTTCAAAACATTTTTATCTTGATTTTCCTACAATTGGCAATTCAAAGCTAGACAAGTCCACTTTTAAAGTTTGATCCCAATACGGTCATGGTGGAGTGCCCTTGGGCAAGGCACATTTTTAAAGTTTGATCCCCAGTCGTGGCATTACGGTCATGGAAGGCACATTTTTAAAAGTGTGATCCCAGTCGCGGCACTACAGTCATGGTGGGGTGCCCTTTGGCAATGCAATTTTTTAAAGTTTGATCCCCAGTCGCGGCACTACGGTCATGGTGGCATGCCCTTGGGCAAGGCACATTTTCTAGCCCAGTACTGGCTTGTTTACCCAGGGATCATGAATAATTGAATTTCAATGCACGCTAAATGACCTTAGCTGTCGATACACCATAAAACAAAATACATTCATTCATTCATTCATTCCATTTTTAAAATTCCACAAATATGTGTGGGAAAATCCCAAGAACCCGCACAGCATGGGACTTGAACCAGAACCTTTGGTACGAGAGACAAACGCTCATGTTATTCAAGAAATGTAGGGAACGCACAACTTGTAAATTCAAAAATATTTCTGTGCTAAT
>JAUELF010020597.1:0-17714 GCA_031471495.1 Clinocardium nuttallii
ATCAGTCTGCGCGGACAGCGCAGGCTGATCTGGTCGGTACATTACGCAGATGCCGTAAAGTTGGTTTTCTCGCGGGACGGCTCAAATAAAGAAGGAACGCCATGCGAAATGACGTCTTGTTGCATCTTGGGTCCGAAACTATAAAAGTTTAATCTGTGCTCAAGTATCTGATTGGTCAGAAGCAACTTCGTTCTCCAAATTGACCAATCATAAGACTTATTTGGAGCATGGAGTTCATTTCTTAGCATGGAGCACGTTTTAAACGTTTTATAGTTTCTGGGCCAGGTTTCGGCATGCCACAAGTCTTTGATGTGAGGCTCGACGAAAACAACAACCTCCGTGTATTTGTGGAAACAAGTAGAAATCGGTCAATCAACGCCTTGGGAATAAAAACCAAGAAATTGTGTGAAACAATGTCACATACAAGCACATATCAAGACACAACTATTTACATTCCTTATACAACACACACAGCTGAAACTGAATATGTATACCATTCTATTGGTTTACGTTTTACTTTTATTGAAAAATATCAGCGTCAGGCGGAAAGAGATTCCATTGCACGTGTGTACGAACATATTGAAGGCCCCAGTCGAAACGGTGCATACCCACAGTCCTGGAGCCTTCACTCCCAGCAATCATGTTCAAGTGGCCACATAGTTGTGATCCAGTAAACTTATACATGTGATGTCTTTTCCGCAGGATACATTTGTAAGAAGAAACGAAACAATATAAGACAATCTTTCTTACAACAATATTTTAAGTGGACAGTTGCCCATAAAAGCTACACTGCTAAAGTAGTCAATAACATTTCTGACAACCAGTATGTACATAAATCGTAATTGTTTCCAAACTAGAAACCACCAGTCGATAGTATCCATCATATTACATCAATAACGAGTCGTATTCTCAACAAAACAGTGACCTACTGCACAATGCAACACTCCTCTTGCACAGTTTCTAGTAGTATTGCTACTAATTCCTTTACAACACTTTAAGTTCAGAGAGAAATAAAACCCTTAACACTTTCTCGTAATCGTCCACTACAGCTAGTTATTACGAAGTATACCGTAATTGTTTATAAATATTCATAAAGCATTTCTCTTAACGTGGTTGACTTTGTTCCCAACTATACATATGTTGGTAAAAACACAAGAACCTCTATGCAGGGTACACACTCCCTGAGTTTATAGTTTGAGATTTGCAGTCGTCTGTGGAGATTGATTGATTTTGGTAATATTAGTATAAGATACCGTCACTTGATGATTCATCAATGACAATTGTTATAACAAATTAAAACCGAAGACTCGAATTCGCTTATATGTTCACGCTTGTCTTGGCAAAGTTGTGTTCTCAATATGCGGCTACTATGGGGTGACGGTCCTTCGTCCATCAAGGCTGGTTCCGAGTACTCTGTATACGCTTTGACTCAGACAGTTTCTTAAACTGTTTGTCATTGCTCATCAGATTCAGATTATGATGTGATCATAGTGTTTCTTTCCTTCATGATATACACGAGAAACATCGTCAAGATCATGACGCTGATAATATGCCATTTCTTACAACTATCCCTGATTGATTAGGATGAATATATATTAGCTGTCTTTTTCAGCAAAGTCAGTTATTGTTGTGTCATAATACACAATAAATCACTTCTCTAATTAACTGGCCAATGTAAGTAAGAAATACAAATATGCCCCTGCAGAAACGTGTTGTTTCTATATCACTACCATAACAATTTCCCTCATAGCAGATGACGTTAATGTATTTCTATATCACTACCATAACAATTTCCCTCATAGCAGATGACGTTAATGTATTCCGCTGCAGACGATCGATGAAAACCTTTTTGAAAATGGGAAACTGCTCGTGGTGAGCAATTGATCCTTTTTTCCGCAATGTCTCAACTACAAACACTTAACACAATGAAATTCCCAGATGTTAAATTATATTCCTTTAATGTTTTCGGAGCAAACGAACCTGGTTATGGTTTATCAGTTCAACGATTCAAACGTCCCAAGATGCTTCATATTGTAATGTCATTCCTGAACTACACAAATGATATAAAAAATATCGTTGATAGTTTATCACACATGAGTTATCTGTCGTATCGCACGTTTCTCGCGTTATCGGCAGCCACACTTTCGGACAGTCATATTCGGATAGTTCTTCAGGACGACGTTCCCGTTCTCGTCGAAGTAAAGCAGCGTTATTGACGAGAGTTTCTCCGGTGAGCAGCACGGTGCCGGGACGTTAGGGTTTACAGCGTTCACCAGGCTTTGAATCGTGGCGTGGTTGGTTGGTCGTAGTTTCTGAAACGATAGAATTAATGGTTCAAGTATAAGGACAATATTGCAGCCGGTTATTTGATTGTACTTTTTTCAAAAATATTTTAAGACTCAACTACTTTGAACAAGTTTGAAAAAAAACAAAAACTCGTGAAAATATGGCGAACACATTTCATACAGAGTTCGAAGCTCAGAACATTGACTGTCTTACAATGTTTTCAATTTAAATTCGGGCAAAATAAGCATTTCTAAAATATTCAATTTGACTAAAATAAGATCCACCAGAAACCTGAAACAGAATGCAAGCGGGATAAAAATGTAAGAGGAACGGCATTTACTTTTCATAAAAACGCTTGTTAATTTGTTATATGTATTCAAAGCATAGGTAGTACATATCCAGCACCATCCACCAGGGACAATTTGAATTGCTTCGGGTGAATAAATATGTCTTGTTTTATTTCCTTCTTCTCCCGTTTTCGGAAATTAATCCGACTTAAACAAGCATGACTAAGAAGAGTGTTTACTTTACGTTGATGTTTTTTCTCATGGAAGACGGACGGTGAAGTCGCCCACAGAGCCAGTAGCTGTTCACGGAGGCGACAAACTCAAAATGCCCCCCCCCCCCACCCCCCTTTGACGCGACGCGAATCATTTGAACCCTTTCCGACATACAAACACTTTCTGATGCGTCTGCAGCAGACGACTTTTAAGACATTGTGGCAAAAGAGAAATTGCTCATGATGAGTTATTTCTCTTTTTGCCACAATGTTTTCAACTCTATGTAATACTTATTCATTCAATATGATAATGATTCATTCAATATAATAATGTTTTATTCAATATAATAATGATAGAGTTTCCCTATGTGTAAGTTTTAAAGTCGTCTGCTGTAATGTTGTTGTATGAGGGAAAGAGTTAATGCCTATTTCAGTTCTAGCCACTCCTTTTATACTAATATTCTAATTGATATAATCAAAAGACCGCCAAAACGCGCGATTTATTTACCTATTAAATTGGGCTCACGACACCTTGTCAACGTGAATAGCCTACACTATGTTTGACCCTTTCCCCCTCATATAGACGCATTCTGACGCCTCTGCAGCAGACGGCCTTTTGAAAACATAATGACAAAAGAAGAAATTGCTCAAAACGAGCAATTACTACTTTTGACACAATGTTTTCCACTTTTAGTCATAGGTTATCCATTCAATTATAGAGAGTATCCATTTTTAACAAAATATGTTCAAAGTCGTCTGCTGCAGAATTGTCGTATGAGGACAAGGGTTAACCCTTTCCCACATGCAACAAATCTACAGCAGACGATTTTTGAAACATATTTGTTAAAACATATAACATATGCTTAATTTGTATAATTAAAAGAGTCTAAACCATTGTGGCAAAATGAGAAGTTGGTCATTATGAGCAATTTTCCTTTTGCCACAACGATTGCATAAATCGTCTGCGGTGGAGGTGTCAGAAAGCGTCTGTATGTGGGAAAGGCTTAATTCTTAGACATACACTATTCAAAATACTACGGCTCAGGTTTGAGTAAATATTAATTACCGAAACAGACTAGTTTTATTACAATAAGAGTCTTTATAACAGAAAATGGCTATCGCTGTGTGTTTCATTTAAAAAAACCTTCTCCACATAAAGACGCTTTCTAACGCCTTTTGAAAGCATCGTTGCAAAATGAGGAATTGCTCACAATAAGCATGTTCTCCTATTGACACTCCATTCTAAAAAATACCTTTATATAAAAGAGAGTTTCTATTTTTTTCCCTCAATATTAGTTTAAAGTCGTCTGCTGCAGATGTGTTGTATGTGGGAGAGGGTTAACCCAAACCAATATACAACAAATCTGCAGCAGGCGAATTTGAAAATATAAACCTGTAAAGAAATGCGTCTGCATGTGGGAGAGAGTTAATAACGTTACGTCGTTTGATGGTTATAAGCGGAGGCAAGCGATAAGAGGTATTGTTGCATCTCCGTGTCGTCATCATATACGGGTTAATGCGCATGAAAGTAGTGTGGCTACACAGCTAGATTCATGTAAAGGGTAACATGTTTTACACGAAGGAAGACACTGAAGACTCTGGTGATAACGTGCGTTAACAGGTTCGTCAGAATCTTCACCGTCTGCACTGTGCAAAACGGCGCTTTTTCCCCAGTTCACTGTTTGCACGTGCAACTTGGCGATTTTTCTCCAGAGCACTGTTTGCACCTGTGACTTGGCGCTTTTTCTCCAGAGCACTGTTTGCACCTGTGACTTGGCGCTTTTTCTCCAGAGCACTGTTTGCACGTGCAACTAGACGCTTTATCTCCAGAAA
This sequence comes from Clinocardium nuttallii, assembly GCA_031471495.1. NCBI lineage: Eukaryota > Metazoa > Mollusca > Bivalvia > Cardiida > Cardiidae > Clinocardium > Clinocardium nuttallii. The sequence continues at coordinate 4,619 of JAUELF010020597.1, forward strand.
AGGCTCTTCTTAAACGATTAACCCTTTCTATCATTTATGATTAGGCATGTAATATCGCATTAAATGCTCATCAATCAGGCAAAACCTTGGACTTTCTTAAGTACAGTAGAGGCATTATATAGCAACGTATTGTCTAAAGAAATAAGTATTACATGTATATAAAAGTTGAAGACCATGTGCTAAATAAGATTATTATTTGTGTACATCAAAAAACTTCCTAATATGTAACCTTTATTAAATAAAGATAGTATTATTATGATGTATATTTTAGCAAACGTTTGTATTTTTCATTAATCATAGTGAATCTAGATTGTAGGAAAGAGGGGACATGGATAACGCCCGTTTCTATGAATGAAACACATGTGTTGTACATAAAAAGGATGTAAATGATTGTGAACTTAAATGGGCAGCGAGTCTGGTTGTTTGTATAAGAAGAAAGCCCTTGTGTAACGCCTACAAAATAAATACCCCGCGTACAATTACAGTCAAATGTTATTTAGATCGTTACTTCATAGGCTTGATCATTGCACATGGTAAATAAGAGATAAACATATGAGAACATATAACCTATTTTGAAACAGGCAATCAAACATTGTAAACTGAACTATTTTAGTTATTGAGCGTTATAAAGTATTGCTAAATTGTCCACATGTTTGAAACTGTCATCTGCTGCACAAGTCAATTTAGTGAAGTAAAAGAGTTACAAAGTGTTAACGAAAAGATTTGTTTGTTTGTTTTCTGTTTTCCTTTGAACTGAATCGTGGCAGTCATTCGCGACCACACACATGTTTTAGGGGTGACTTTAAAATACACAACGTTTGATCCATTTCCCATATACAAAAAACATTTAAAGATGACGACTTTGAAAACATTGAGGTAAAAATGTTGAAAATGTCTTTAAATCAAAGGACAAGTGAATAAAGTTGAGACAGCTCGTTACAAGCTGACTCGATTACATCTATATTATTTCCTTAACCCAAACATTGCCGTTGGCACTAAAAGAGTAAAGTACTAAACAAACGGTATATGATAACCGAGTGAAGAAAAGCTCTTAATTGAAGTTACAATCACTTTAAAATCCTTTTAGTCTGAAATAAAAGTAACTTGTGACATAAGTATGTATTCACGGTTTGTGCAGATATAACGCGGCATTCGGCACTCTTTTAATTGTTGGCGGAAGCGTACTTAAAACAATACTTATACACCGGAAGTGTTTGAATGAAGTAGCTCGTTTCGACACATTGATGAGCTTTCGGTTATTATAGCATTTCATCTAAACACGATATAACACAATTAGATAACAGATTCAAAAAGTAATGGTGAAGTGCCCAATGAGCGGTGAACATTTCATATCCCAGTACTGATCGTAACCCATGGACCAATGTTTAATCTTATTGCCGTGATACAAATGGTATACTGTTGAAAAACTCAAGTTGAATGCAATCCTTAATCCGTCCTTAAGCATATAACTAGATAATGAGGAGTGAACTGGTCTTTTCCCATCCATATCTCTCTTATGACTCCACTAAACCATATGTTGTGGGTACTCAAAAGAATCCCCTCACTGAGACGATTCTTTTAAGTATCCACACCATAGTGTTTAAGGGCTTTATAAAGATTTGAGGATGTGAAATGCTCTTCTTATCTAGAGCTCTGCTTATTAAAGCGGTTAGTGAAACGTGGAAATTCAATCTTGTACTATCGCATTGCATGTTCACCAATTAGCCCGAAGATCTGAGTATTCCACCGTTTTCCCTTTCATCTTTAATTGTGTGTGACAAAGTTCTCGTTGTTTACAAACAACCACGTGGAAAGGTCACGACTAATGGCAGACACTCGTGAACAGAGGTTAAAACACGTTATAGACGAGTCACTCCGAATCGTGTTTCTCCAATACTAACATTTCTCGTTCAGTGTGACGAGATTGCAGAAATCTAGTTAAATTCGAATCTATAGAGTTCAAGATTTATATTGTCAGTAAGACAGCTGTGATTCTTGACTTGTACTCGGACCTAAAATATTGACACTCAGGATAATTTTAAAGAAAGATGGGGAATCATTATACCTACGTCCCTGATTATACGAAAGTCTGGAATTATACCAATTATGTTTACGTTTACAAACAAGAATTGTACAGTTAAATTTCTCCTTGGAGATCAATGTACCATTAACAGAACTTCGACGCATAGATTGTGTACGTTTACCAATATGACAAAAAAATCCTTCGTGATACATAAACTTCCGACTGCATTTATATACGTTTGGTTTAATTTGATCTTGCACTCAAAAGAAGACCATTCAATATAAAAAAAACACAAGACTCGAATTATGATAACGGCACCCTGCTATAAACAAAAGAGCCAATCGGTGCAGAAGATATATAAATATAAATGAAGTGATATTAGTAAACCCCCTTTCACTTTCCCTTATACAACAACATCTACAGCTACCTACTTTGAAAACACATAGGCAAAATTATGGAAAAAGTCTATAAATAAAATAATTTTAACCTAATAGAGACGAAAACAGTGTTGAAAAAGTAGCTTGTTCATCATAAGCAATTCCTTCTTTTGAAACAAACAACTGTTTTCGAAAGTCCTCTATTGTAGACGCGTCAACTTGCGTCTGTTCTCGGGAAAAGGTTAAAGTTCACGGCAAACGAGTAACATTGCGCATTGGTGACACTTTGATTTTCTGTAGATGGTAATTGTGATAGTCTTCTTACAGCACAATATAATCTCAATACTGGAGATGAAAAGAAGTGCGTACAGTTCGTTATCCAACCGAATATCTACAAAATCGTTTTCAACAGATTAAAATCTTTATTTGTGTGCGGGGGCAATAATTCTGCTGAACATGGAAGAATCAAAACATTGTAAAATATATCGAAGAATAATATGCCGAAGAACACTGGTATGATCCAAAACAGAATTAATGTTGGCATTTAAAGTGTGCTAATACTGTAACTCGTAAACCACGCATGGCGTCGACTAGTTCACGTAATTGGTGTGTGTTATTATTTAGATCTGAAATTCTATCTTGTGAAGAGTAACCACTCAGTAGAAGCGACTAGCATATGAACATAATTGAAACTGCGTCTTGCGGGTAGATACACAATATCTCAAATGTGCATCTTATTGCATTAATTAAGTGTTATATTAAAATAAAAAGGAATGGAAGTCTGGGAAAACATTAAATAGTATTCGTACCGGTGTGTGTTAAATCAGTTGTCCATTGGAGAAAAGATGAGTGAAACTACAAGTACACACGTACAAGGGATTGAATGAACTGTATCGACAACAGCTCTCAATAGAGATAATTCATTGTTCCTTAGTGTTTCATCCTTTCCATCGTGCAAAAGCATTTTGACGCATCTGCAACAGACGACTTTTGACAACAATTGTGGAAAAAAGGATATTGAGCAATTTCTACTTTCGCGACAATGATTTCAACTCCATGCAATATTTAATCTTTCAAAAACAATCTGAGAGTTTGCAAGGTATTTTTTAAGTCGTCTGCTGCAGATTCGTTGTATATGGGAAAGGGTTAAACTTCAAAAGGGCCAAATGAAAGTAAAGTGATTAAGTCATTAACGAAAAGAAAAATAATGACATGAAAGGAACGTTTTGTCCTTGGGATTAGAAATCAAAGTGATTGTACCTATTTGACCTCATAAAATATAACATAAATGAGTCCGTCAAATTATTGTTGTTTTGTATATAATCATTCGGATTTATTACAATTCAAACAAAGCGATCATTTTTGTGTACATGTTGCTTTCATGGCAACCATCCTTAGTCTTAGTTGTTATTTTCTTTCACTGTATTAGTAATATAAAGTATATCATACTTAAGGGGCGAATCAAAGCTTAAAACAATAATTGCATTTCGAGTTTTTAGTATCAACTTAGTGATTTATCATACAAGCTCGTGAAGTCCGGAAGTTTATATAGTTGAGTGGTGTTCCATTAAAACCACCCTTAATTAAATTATTACACATGCGGAAAAAACCGGCCTACGCAACCATGTTAAAGGATCCAAAACGGAAACTGCTTTACATTTATTTCTTGAAACCATTTATGATTAATTAGTGAACAATGCATATCCAGATCAGATTGAGCGGATACTATCGGTTGATATTATTATTTCTATGTTCGAATTCACGACCCATAGCTTGATTGTCCTCCTCGACAAGTACTGAGCTTTTGAGGCTATGTTCGGAAGTCTAGGCAGTAACCGTCAAAACTATTCACATATATGGTAAACCGTTTAACCACTAATTACAGCCACACATTGACTATAGGACGCGGGTTAATCAAACATGTCTCAATTGTGTTTGGTTAACCCATATGGTTACTTTACTAATTTAGAATTAGATAGTTATTTAGAATGACTTATGAATACGGGCCATGCTCGTTCAACGGAAACCTTAGTCCGTTTTCACTGAACTTTCGAATTTAGAGTTTTGACAAAATCTGAATTTAAATTTTAGTTTGATTTACAATTTAATCGAGTTGGTGAAAAATTGACGCAATTCAGGCCGATAATTTAGTGACCGAAACTTGAATTCAGACGGGTTGGTGCATTACAGGTCGTGGTCCTAGACCATCACGATAGGTCCGGCGTCATGATTTTGTCGGAATGTTGATAATGTGTTAAGGCGGAAACCGCAAACATGAGATGGAGTGTTTGATAACTTCATTCCCGGTGTGTACTCGCCGGGCGTTACATGCGTGACACACAATTGGATTTACTCACGTCAGTACCACAGTACTTTGATCTTGGGCATGTGAAACCGTATTGCATTGTTGAATTACATTGTAGAATGTGACCTTATTACTCGATATGATTAAACCCGATCCTAATAATCAAGTGCAAAGGCGTGTGCTCGTGAGACGTAGATGTTTTTTAAAAAAAATCAAATCAGTAATTTGTTCACGTATGTCAGATGAGCTCGTGCATGGGAAAAGCTACAAGTTAGCATTTGTGAATATTTTAGTTTAGTCTCTTTATGAAACACATATCACTTACACATGCGTGTTCGAAGAGTTTGACGAAGATGGAAAGCCATTTGTCCTATCTTTAAACTATTTAGTATGACCGTCGGCGACCTCCGGCACCAACTGCAGTACAGACGTAGTATGTTGCAAAGACGTAAGAACTATTTACTTGTATCAGGGAAATGTTATCAGACACGAAACGTCTCTGTTTGATATGAAAACCTTTTTTTGTGTCAACTAAACCTAGAACGTTTTTTTGCGGAATAATGCCAAGCACCGGTAGCTCAATCGGTAGGGACTCGGGCTGTCAATCCTGGGGTTTTGACTTTGAACCCAAGCTCGGCCATTATTCTTTCCGACGTTTGGAAAAATGAATCATTGTGACAAGAGTCATTCGTCTTCCATCAATGGGCTACCAGTCTATGTGGAAAAGCAAACAATTGCGTCGAAAGACTGTTATGTGGAGCACTGGTATTGAAATTCAAATAAATCGAGGAATAATACTGAAACATACTCGGTTTTCCGCGAATTATGTTCCGGTTACCATGTCTAAATAATGACCGCTGGGTCGGTAAACGGTTACGGTTTACCCACGATTCACTGTGGAGGTGGTTGAGTTTCACGTTGAACTCTTTCATGGGACCTATCAGCTTACATGCAATGTTACACTAGTGATCAATACCAATGTTCCATGCCGCCCATAATCTCGTTAATCTCGTTAATTGCGTTACTAATGCAGTATTAAAAACACGTCTCTATTGTTATTGAGTTGTATGTAAGTCACAGATCACATTGAGAGTTCCTAGATAATGATTCTCAAATGGCAATGAATAGTACCATTGCCAAGATTTCTCTCTTTATTGACAATTTAGTTTTTTCTGCTGATTTAAAATATTGCAAAGCATTAGCATTTAGCCCTTTCCTAGATGCAGACCTGATTTGATGCATCTGTTGCAGAAGACTTTTGAAAACATTGACGTAAAAGCAGAAATTGCACACAAAGAGCAATTCTTCTTTATCCCTCTATATATGAATTCAATTCTTATTGAATAATAACACCTCCATTTTCATAGTTTAGCTATACATGTCGTTTACTGCTGGTGATGTTTTCTATGGAAAGGAAAGGGATGTTAATATGAGCGATGCTTAAAGAATACCAACTGTTAGACATTTGCGACAAGCGTATATTCAGATCAGCTGATCGCATTTGGCTCTCTTTATTAGACAAAGTATGTTTAATCAAGACACTTCTGTAAAGCAGTATACATTTGGGACATTAGCCTAGCAGCATAGGCTAGTCTTTGCCCACACATGTAATAATAACGTTAAGGTTGGTTTTCGTATTGCTAATGAGTATTGCTAATGATATATGTTTTATCATAAGCTTACATGCAAGAGAAATCGGAAAGCATCCAGAAAATGTAAGATGAGCTGCTCTAGCCTTAGTAAAAGCTTTATACAACATTGTTTAAGTTTTTCGTTGTGAGCAAGTTATTATCATTTTGCCATGTTTAAATAATTCATATTTGAGATTTGTTTACCAGTTAAACATGTGTAAATGTCTTAATTCCTCAACCAAATATGTTTTGTGTGCTATATATAGTCTTTTAATATGATTAATGTTCTATTTAAATGCTATTTCTATCTGTTTACAGTTGTAAAATATGTTGGTTGTTTGTCGGAAAATATGTTTAGGCTCATACAATGATTAGTCTACTTTGTTCGAGTGTAAGTAAAACTTCTTCTAGTTTATCTCTTGCACTAGTTTACCATTTCCAACGTGGACGCTTTCCAACACCTCTGCAGACGACGACCTTTGAACAAATTGCAAAAAGTGAACTTTCTGAAAATAAGCAATTTTTTTTTTTTGTCAAAATGTTTTCAACTCTTTTTCACTAATTATGTTTACATTTACAGAGATTTTCCCTATATCTTTTATCTAGATGATGTCAAGGTCGTCTGCTTCATTCTTGTTTAGTTCATTCCGGATAACAGTTTACCTTTGAAACGTTTTGAAACTACAAGGTAAATGAATTCGATACCGATCATACATCTTTATGATCATACATAAACACGACGATAAAAGAAAAAATAACATGAAATCGCTATCATGTCATCCTCGTTTGCAATATCTACATTAATCGCGAGTCCAACCCAAAAAACATAAATCTCGTCTGTTACGTCTTTTGAATTTCGGATAAAAGTCGTAAAACATTGTTGTCGTAAATGGGTTAAAAGTGAGGTACATGAAAAACCTTTCATCGTGGCGAAAGTGGCGAGCTGTTCATTCAATAAGAAAGGTAATTACCACCGCTAAAGATTAACCCTTTCAGTGAAAGAAACACTATTCTATATGCTTTCAGCAGACTATTTTTATTAAACGTAAACTCCTTCAAAACGGTGAAATTGCTCATCATAAACAATGTGTTACTTTTCTACAATGTTTTTTTTTCTTTCCTTACAGCAACATTGTCATCGGTATCTATTTTACTTTTCTCTTTGATATGTTTTCCTTTAGGAATAGTCTAAAACAGCACATCAGCTAATGGGTTTTAACGTTGGTAAGACGTGCAGCACTTATTTTGGTAAATGAAGGGGTCTTTCGACCTTCTCCTGCCACACAGTTTCGCCAGAATATTCACTGTCTGTGTGAGCATAATGCTCAAACCATGAAAAACGATGTGGTTATAACTCACATTAGTTGCCATCACGACACAGTGATGCTACGGCATTTGAGAGACCTTTCTAATTGGGTCTTGTCTACATGACGGGACCCTTAAGATAATTACCAGTGTCAAAGATTAAAACCTTTCTCTGAAGATCTGATAAGAGCTCCGGGACAAAGACTCTCGTCGGAACGGACTCACTCGCCGTGTGTCAACGTATAGTTCTTGTGTAAATCCGGAACGAAAAAATGGAAATCGGGTTGTTCGAGCCTATCCATATAAAGTAGGTTCCTTAAGCACATACGGGGGATAACAGAGCTGATGCAAGCTCAACAAATGGCACAGTCCAATCAAATGCATCATTGTTTGTTCGTAGGTGATATGTGCAAAGACAATGACAATATTTAGATAAAGAGCTCTAGAGGTGTAGTCCCACGGGGTGTATGTAAGATCTTGGTTGATTACGAAGCGCAGTAACCAGTGATACTTCTTAGTTGACATGACTTGTGTAGATAATGACAGGGTGATTTTAAAGAATCTGTCAATAAGTTACGCATGCGCGGGAATCAGTCACGTGATTAAAATTGGAGCTGATGTATGAAAAGACCGGGCGCATTCCTTCACGGAAATGTAGCCGCTAATTTCAAAATTATTTAGTCTGTAATTTAAGATTTAATCTGGTCAATGCGTTCTGACCAATTAAATAAAATTCTTATTATATAACACCGAATAATCTCAGAAGACAAACGTGCTGAAATGCATTTTTAAAAGACTGACCATGTTGACCGATTTACGGTTATGCCACATTTTGACTCCAAGAGCATACAATGAAATCTCGTTCAGAGCCGACATTAAAGCTAAGTCTATAAACGAAAAGTAGGGTTACATACCTTTGTCAAAGGGAACGGACATCTTCCGGCACAATAATGGGCTTTGAACGATTTCGGAGATATCACCCAATCTCCCCACCCGATGTCATTAAAATCCAGGATTAATTTCTTCCTTCCGCACAGGTCACGTGACTCGTCTTCCTCCGCCATTGCCTCAAGGTCATCCCACTTTTTAGGTAGATCTAGTTTGTTGCTTTGTCGTCCTTTCTTACCTTTCTTGCGGCGACGTTCACGTAATTTATTTCGTCTGCGCTTGCTTCCGTTGTCGCCGGGATAAGGAATCAATCTCGTATCTGACAAACGATGCCGCGTTTCTTTTCTCGTCTGCAACATACCCGGATGTGTTTTGATATTAAATCCTATTGGATACGGGCGAAACTCGTCTGGAACTTCCGGTATTTCATTTGTTAAAATGGATAACGAACGAGAACGTGACGGGAAGATAGGTAAATCCGCCGAGTTGTCACCAACGCTCCTTCTATTTCTTTTAACCTGTTGTGGAATAATTACGTCATCACTTTTGGAGTTCACTTCAACATTTTTGCTATTCTCGTCATTAGATATGCTATCCATTTCGTCGATATCCAAATCGTCTGAATCATTTGAGTAAATAATTAAATATGGAGTTGAATGATGTTGCGTGAATCTTTTTATGTTAAATACACTAGACACACCACTAGCTTTACTAACTCTGAAGTTTATTCCAAGCGAATGGGGAGCTACCCTTCTTTGCGCAACACAACTTGTGACGTCATCCGTGACGTCATACCACTGCCAACCATGGCTGGCAATATTAAGTTTGATACTGCTTCTTTCAGCTGTATAATGAGGAGCTATTTCGTATAACTCAAGTTCTAAATCGGCGTTTTTGTTGAACTTGCTTTTTTTGCGTTTATAAAGATGGATTTCTGCGCTTATCATCTGTTTGGTTGAGGTTAAAGATGACAGATCAAAGACAAACATTTGTTGTCCGTTTACAGTATCTGAAAGTAAACGAAAAAACCAGTAGTAACAAAACAAGATATGTTGTTTTACAATAAACGCTTGCAGTTTATATTAGATCAAGAGCCGATGTTGCTAAACGCGTCTCATATCTATATCATGATAGCAGAGAAAATGCATTTCCTCTCAAATTAATTCGAAAACATCTACAATGTTGTGCTGTTTCAAATAAGATAAATGCGGTTTTAAGTACCTTTTCCAACTCATATTACAAATAAATTTGTTTTTAAGCAGTGCTTAAGCATTCATTACATGTCTTTTTAGAATTTGTAAATTGCATGGATGAAACAGGTTAAAAGTTGATCCACATAACATGTCGCTAAATGCGATAAAGGGCCTCCACTTTGTTGACTATCTTAATCTATCTAAACCCTTGATATGTGTACCTTTACCCTTTCCCGCATACAAAAAGTTGGCAGCCGACGACTTTGAAAAGAGTACAGCAAAAATATGGAAAATCTCTTTAAATGAAAGTGTGATTATTGAATGGAGTTGAAAACATTGTGGCAAATGGGGAAATTGCTCATTATGAGCACTTTCTACATGTTCAACGATGTTTTCAAATGTCGTCTGATGCAGAGGCGTCAGAAAGCGTCTGTATATGGGAGAAACATACATTGTTTCATCGCATCAGAAAGCGTCTGCATATGGGAGAAACATACATTTTTTCATCGCATGCAGATGCATTTTGATGCGCTGCAGGTGATTTTCTGAAAACAATTAGTGTGCACTCTATACTTGTACCACACTGTTTTCAACTATTCGAAAAGTATTTCATTTATGGACATTGTTCATAGTTTTACCTAGTGTTTTCAAAGTCGTCTGCCACAGATTGGCTGAACTTCGGGAAAGAGTTAGTATTGATTTTATGGAAAGTATTAGTTTTTCTACGGCGTCATTGCTCAGGAAAAACAAGTGAGTTGCAACGGGTGAAAAGTGTTGTTGTTGCATAGGCTAACAGCAATGACTGTACAATCGCCAAGTCTCGCTACAGAGCCCATTTCGCTTGATATTTAGTACAGATCCAGGAGCAGACATCAATTAGGCCCCGCAGTTTAAATATCTTTGCAATATTAAATATCACGTGATTTGACTTCTCTTTCTTTCGAAGTTTTCCACTTCTGAAGATTTGGTAAAGAGAGGGTTCAAAGACGTGTCTTTTGAAGGTTTAATAAATTGCTAATTCATGTATTGCAAAGTTGAAAATATTATTGCAAAACGATAAAATTCTCGTTTTGAGCAACTTCTCCAGTTGCCACGATGTTTTCAAAAATCACTTGCTACATATGCGTCAAAATGCACCAAATGAGCAAAAAAAACATTCGTCTGCTCTGCATTTCGTATCCATGTAAGGAAAGTGATGATTTTATCTTCCTAACAACCCTAACTAGATTGTAAATATAGTCTTATTTACTTGATGTCATTTTAAGCCACGACTTGCTAATTATTTTTGACCAACTGTGTATAACAAATAAGACCTGAAGGGGTCTCATTTCACCGACAGCAAACTTCAAAAGAACTCTTGGGTGTACATACGTGTGTGTGTCTGTCTGTTCGGCCTTGAGAATTAATATTTGGTAGGCATTTTTATTTTTGCTTCCGATACAAAAATCGAATATGTAATTTTGTATATCTAGGCAAATTGATTATTGACATGGGCCACAAATTAATGTGTTATTGTCACTCCGTAACGGGTTTATAGTTTGGTTAATTAACGTAGAATTAAAGGGGATACATCTCCAGTCTTTATTGTCAATAGATGCATCTAGGATTACATTACAATTGAAATCAATGCAGCAAATCCAATATAAAAGTCGATCTACGTCTAAGGTAATATTAAAATGCTTCGATTAGACAAGACTTCGTATTAAAAGGTTTCAATTCGATTAATATTCGTATTACACTGTTTTTATCATTTGAAGGGGGAAATATTCGCACAGGCATTCAAAAACCGCAGATTAGTTCTAACTTCTCATATTTCTGTCTTATTTATGTGAAATTTCACAAAAAGTACTGTGTATGGGAGTAAAAGGGTTAAACGGTACAGACTATGTTAGGCCATAAGTCACTTTGAAAGGTATATAAAAATTAGGGCTATAAAAGGGAGCTTTAAGGGGTCTCAAACCGGCGCCTGCCTTCAACAATGAAAAGTACCGGAGTCATGCCATGTACAAAAGGGTCACTTGCTCTCAAACAATATGTGAATACGCGAACGAGTCTGTGCGATAATCTGTGGTTCCTAAGCTGTTTGCACACATCACGCATGTACGCACAAGATACAGTGTCGATTACAGGGGATGTGATATTACTATACCGTATCAGTGATGAGCGTCAACGTTGTTGTGATGTATGAACAGTGATGTATATAATGTAGTACGGATTTGTTTGCCCCCTGAACAAGTGGGGGAGATTTGAGATAAAGTCCGCTTACAACTGCTGAGCTAATTACAAACCCTCGATGAATGATTGTGTTGCGCCGGGCTCTTTGAAAGGAATGGACAAGCTGACGACATACCCGACCCATTTACCTGTTTTCGTCATAGTATTAAACCGTTTACTTGATATTAAATTAAACGACATACCCGACCAATTTACCCGTTTCCGTAATAGCATTAGACCGTTTACTTGATCTAAAAGGTTGGGTTCGTCTGCTTTTTAAACACTAGAGGAAAAACATATCAAACTTCAGGTGAAGTTTAGTAATTGAAAAACATCTTGGGGAAGAGCTAGTTTGATAGGTTAGGACAATTCCCACAAGATGCCATCTGTATTATTAAAAGGGTTTAAGTCATGTTGTGCAATAATCAGGAATCACGACCATGGAAGGTCCCGATCGTCTTAAATATGGGGGGGGGGGAAGTGCCACTATATAGACAGACATTTCGTCCATGTTATAGGTTTCTTTCTAGACCATTGGCAAAAGATAAACACAAGTCTTTAAAATTATTTTTTAATCTGATAATTTTTTTACGATCAGAGACCTAAATATCTATGTTACGATCCATCTCTGTATCAAGTTGATCGTGTTTTAAAGGAGACGACTCAAACAACTCGTATATATACCAAGTAAACGGGTAAGGATGAACATCATTGTTGAGCCGTCCCGCTAGAAAACCAACATTATAGACTCTTCGTAATGTATCGACCAAGTTCAGCCTCCGCAATCCGCGCAGGCTAATCCGGCCCGACACATTTCGCCTCAGGGGAATAGAGGCATAGAGTAATAATTCCAGAAACAAAAAAAATCCACAGGAGTCGAAAAGTGTCTGTCCGGATTAGCCTGCACGGCATGCTTTAGCTGATACGGGTCAATACATAACGCACAGTCCACTGTTGGTTTTATCGCGGGACGGCTGATACGGGTCAATACATAACGCACAGTCCACTGTTGGTTTTATCGCGGGACGGCTGATACGGGTCAATACATAACGCACAGTCCACTGTTGGTTTTATCGCGGGACGGCTGATACGGGTCAATACATAACGCACAGTCCACTGTTGGTTTTATCGCGGGACGGCTGATACGGGTCAATACATAA